>BQNB010008465.1:0-33768 GCA_026074375.1 Tanacetum coccineum
ATTAGTTTTTAACAACGTGAGTCTACGGTTTTTTTTAACGACGGTTGTATTAAAAGGCTACGGAACCAAGGGGTTCCCGCGGGTTCCCGGGAACCCCATGGATTTTTTCGATGTAGTGTTAATTTTTGAAAAAAACTTCGATTTTTCCTAAATGCATCTTAAATGCACCCGGTCCGTCAAAATGTGTTTCTGGTATTACGCTTCAAAAAATTTTGTGCACCCTGTCATATTTAGTCCTGGTTCCGTCCCTGCTAACAAGAACTTCGAAGGAACTCATAAGGAGGATCATGGGTCATTAAACCACTCGATCCGGTTTAAAGTACATCTACTTGACATGATGACATCCAACCTTATATAGTTTCTAGAAATGTCATTCGTCATTAGGACCATCCTTATTACGATGTAAAAACACTATTTTAAAATTCTTAATTTCACATGCTTCATGCCTAATTAGGTTGATGATGCATTTGTAGTCTTAGTTCTACCTATTGCACATGTTTCATGCCTAGATTGATGATGTATTTGGAATCTTGTTTCGATACTTATTATGTTTCACACCTAAATTGATGATGCATTTGTAATCTTAATTCAATATTCTTTGAGCTGCTTATAGAACTTCAGTTAACGTATTTGTTACTTTAGGTACATAAATTCTGAATGCTATGAAGGAGGATTTGATGTCAAAGATATTGAACAACTATTCTCGAGCATAGAGTCAAATTACGATGGATGGGCATCCTTCTTTCCATCCGTTGTTATTGACAAAAATGACTCAGAATCTCTCCAAGTTTTTGAAAACAGCTTAAAAAGAATGAAACCGGAGATCGGCCTTTCAACTGCTAAAACTGTATTCTTATCAGACTATCGTGACATCCTTGAAAAGGTTGTGATCCCATGCACCATAGTTCAGACAACAAATGATATCGTGGTTCCACTCTCAGTTGTCGAGTATATGAATAAAACAATCAAGGGAGAATCAACTATCGAGATGATTGATACTATTGGACATTTTCCTCAACTCACAGCCCCTTTCCAGTTGCTCGATATCTTTGATCGAGTGATGAACATTTCTTAAACTTTGATATAGTGACGACCATATGTGTATTTGGGGTAAGGGTGTATTAGCACTTTCTTTTTTAGGAATGTTTTTGTTTTTCTTTCTATTTCGGGGCATTTTCAGTGTGAAAATAGTATGCAATCAATGTGTGTTGTTGGTTGGGTGGTTCATGGGTAGATATGTTAAGATGTTCTTGTGGTCATCGTGTGGAGTGGATTAAATATGATCGACATCTTTAGTCAACACAAAATTTGTAGACTTATAATAAATGTGTTGTAGTGTTTGTATGCAATTTGTTTTCTATGAGGTTGTGTCCTTTGATGATTGTTTTAATTTCGATATCACTCCCGACTATAGTAATTCGATTATTTTCTTGGCATAATTTGAACACTGTTATTGCATGTTTCAAAGACATTTAATTATATTAACGTTTCCATATAATATATTTTAACTCAAAAACTTCGTGTTAATAATATAAATAAAAGATTAAAAGCAAGTAAACAAATCATACGGAGTATAAGCTTAATAATGACTATATACAGTATGATCATATGCGAAAATATACTCCCTGGAATCTAGTATCCGAGACTCGATGAAATTCCTAGATATGCTGAACGATGTACATAATCGTTGTATTTTACACTTTATATACTTAAAAGGTGTTACAATGATAACTAAACATGGAACAAACTCGTCTTTAGCAACATATTGATTGTACATGCTCAGAATTCTATACATACATACCTTTAAGGCATGACGAATAAGTTAACATGAGTAAGGATGAAAGAAGGAGTTTCTAAGAAAGTTGATAGCTTTTGCGAACTTAATTATGATTTATTGCCGACAGGAAATGTTTTGGGATGGTAATATACATGTTTTAGTGATTAAACTTGAAACTGATAAGAAATTAGAGTTAAACAAAATTGTAAAACCGGAAGTAAACAACGCCCATCAAAGTTGTATGTAGTCATAGGGAGAATTGCATATATACCCACTAAAACCTGAATATTTGCGTATATACCCAAAACATAAGTTTTCAATGCATAATGTACAATGCAAATTAAGCATGTTTTTGGGTATATATGCAAATATGCAAGTTTTAATGGGTATATATGCAATTGCCCCGTAGTCATATATACGGTTGTGCACCACATCGTCCAATGTGGGTTTTATAACTCGTAAGTGATATACCTTTATGTTGGTGTCATATATATGCTCCCATGCAACATTCTAACCGTGTGATGTGTTTCAGTAGTAGGGTGCTATGTAATCAGTAAATTAGTACTGAAAATTATATATGTGATAATCGGAAATTATATACAGTATGACTTGGAAACTTGATAGCCTGGTAAAAATAAAGCAGTCTTGCAACTTATAGAGACACTGAACCATCCCAGTACGTAAAATCGAGAGCCATGTTGGACCTCCCCCTTCATAAGATTTAACAATCCAAGAAATCCGTCAATGCACAACATTTTACTACTCGCGCATGCAAACCAAACTGAAACAAAATAATCTCAATGATGATTAAAACATTGTGACGTGTTTGTGTAGTGTCACTAGAGTCAAGGGGGGCAGAACCGTGTGCAAGATAGTGTTGGGTTGGGCTTCCCGTCTAGTTGGGTTGCTTTTGTAGTTGTCATGTTTTTTGTATTTTGAGTATGGACTTGTTAAGGATTGGATCAAGTCTTAGGCCCGCTAGTTTAATCATATTGGAAGGGTTATATGTTGTAAAAACCCTACTGGAAGTCACGTATGTGAGGGAGAGACACACAAAGAGAAAAAAAATTGCTTAGGGTTTACTCAGTTTTCGTCCAGCTTTGCGCAGTCTAGGGAGAATCGCTCGTACGACTTCGTTAACCATTGGCTATCTACAAAACTTGGGCAGTAGCTTCACAACACATAGTCTTTAGTTTGGACGGTCAGCATCGTCATTGAAGTCTTCTACAGAGGTCTATAGTGGTTCAAAGTTACTGCAGTTTTTGGTGAGTTTTATCAAGCAATTTGTTTTGGTGATTTATGTTTCAAGGGTTGTTAATCCTTGTTATTTGTTGATGACTTGTATCTAGTTTGTACTAGAAAAGAACACTTGTGTATTCTCTGATTTGGTGCTAGTGGATTAGTTCGTGGACTTGGTCATGTGGGTTTTACTTCTCACTTTGAGAAGGTTTTCCACGTTAAAATTCTTGGTGTCTTGTTTATTTATTTTTGTAATTGATTATCATTGTTTGGTTTATTAGTTTCTGGATCATTGGAAGTATACGTTTTCCTTTACATGTTATCACAAGTAAGAGAGTTATATTGACCGTTCCGCATTTGTTAACTTTTTACAAAGTGGTATCAAGAGCTTTTGGTTTGTTAGTGATTGTTTGGCTTGTGATTAACAACAGAGACTAATACTTCAAGAATGATTCGGAATGGTACTAACTATCATCTATGGAAATCTAAGATATAGGATCTTCTCTATGTTAAGGGATTTCATCAACCCGTTTTTCTTCGGAAAAACCCGAGAACAAGACTGATGATGATTGGACTTTGTTGCACCGACAAGTCTATGGTTATATCAGACAACAGATGGATGACAACGTTTTGAATCATGTTGTTGGAGAGATACATGCACGTACCTTGGGACTAAACTTGAGCAACTTTATGCCCGAAAGACATGTTTTAGTAAACTGTTCTTGATTAAACAAGTGATTAGTTTGAGATACCATGATGGAAGTGCCATGTGTAATCACTTGAATATTTTTCAAGGAGTCATTAACTAGCTTTCTGAAATAAGAAATTAAATTTGATGAAAAGGTTCAAGGTTTGTGGCTCCTTGGTACTTTACCTGACTCATGGGAAACTATTCGAACCTCATTGTCAAATTAAGCACAAGATGGAATTATTTCAATGGAGTTAGCTAAAACAGTTTACTAAATGAGGAGATGAGAAGAAAGTCACAAGGATCTTCTTCACATTCAGATCCTTTGGTTGTTGATGAGAGCGGCAAAAATCGGTATCATGGTGAAGGAAATAGAGATAAGATGATGCGTGTTTATGTTTGCAATTACCAAGAAGTAAGACTCCTGGACCATGGTCGGCTCGCATACCGATGTGGCAGTTGTTTAAAGGACCAAGGTTTAATAATGTTGCAATAATAATAATAATAAAGCCAAATTTTGACTCTGGGGTTATCTAAATAAAGTCTCTGTCTCTGGACTTGTAGTTGAGTTGTTTCGGATGAAATAAAAAAGATAACCCCTAAATCATGTGAATTTAGAACCTTAATGTGGACCTTATTCTCACCGTATCGTCTCTTTAGGAAAGAATTTCAAACTAATTGTGGTCTAAACCGGGTTTTACTTTATGTGAATAAGACATTAATTTATTTGTCACAAATAATAATAATAAAATCTTTAGAGGATTTAGGAATAAGAGAGCAAAAAGTAGCTATGCATTCACAATTAGCATTTATGAGTAGTGTTAGCATTTTAACTTGTATTTAACAATGATTTCGTTTTTAAGCTTAGTTTGGGGCAGGTGAAAAATCGAGGATGATAAATTTATCCTTTTTAGTGTTTCTTGTTCCGTAAAGTTATGTTATGTATGAATAATAATATAAATGGGAAACGGGGGGTTTTTTAAAACTAGTGATTTCTTAATCCCCTTAGACGAACACTTAGCTACTTTTCGAGGTAATTAGTCTAAGGGGGTTGAAATTTTTAGTTTGTGTTTATGACATTACGTGAGGACACGACAATAGCTTAGTATTGGGGATTTTAGTATGTGCTTAAATACACATACCTTTTACCTAATAAAATGAGCTAAAAAGACCAATGATGACCAATAAATACAGAAAAATGCATTGTATTCGTTTGTATTGTGAATTGTGTCTTGCAGGTAACATATATTGCAGAAAAGGACAAAAACAAAGCAAAACGGACAAAACTAAGCACGGGAATAGAAAGAGTACGAGAAATCGAAGCCCAAGGCATATACATCTTTAATGGGCCAACTCGTACCCAATTTATTGGGCCGGGTCAGCCTACTAAGTGTTATACTTATAAACCTTAAAACCTAAAACCCATTTAAAAACCAAAGCCCAAATCGATTTCCTATAATTTACCTCGGCCAAAAGAATCATATATGAATGAAATGGCCCAAATGACCAAGTCAAACTAATATTAGACGGGGCCAACTTTACTGTTGATCATCCCCTTTCCCTCCCAATATTCACCACAACCAAAAACCAGGGTAAATTCCATTTCACCCACTCACTTACGCACACACCCTTTGCTTCTAGAAAGTCTGCCACCTGACATGTCTGCCACTTATGCCACGCTGGCAATTCGAAGCCATATGATTGGGTGGATGGGACGAGGCTTATAATCAAGGGCTAAGATCAATGATTGAGAGGCGGATTGGAATGGATAGCTTGGATTAAAGATGGGGACGCTCCTCTTAAGGCCTAGAAGCTTCATTCCATCACTATAAATAGAGATGAAAATCACACAGTGAAAGCTATCTAGGAGTAGGGTAGTTTAGTAGCTTGTTAATAGCTTATTTTAGCTTATTGTCTTTCATTTAATGTAATTTACTTTTCAAAAGTTTGTAATCACTTTTAGTTTAATAAAATTTAAATTTTCATTTATATTGTGCCTTAATTTCTGTTTTTACTTTTAGCAAATTGGTTTAAATGTGTTTTACTAATAAGCTCAAATAAGCTAATTACTTTCTCAGCTATTTCTTATTAAGCTAAGTTTGTTTTAAGCTTAGCTTAATAAGCTCATTACTCAAGTTTCCTAAAAGGGGTCTTAATAAGCTTTATGGATGATAAGCCAAAAAGGGATGGGCTTATGGCTTTCTTACCAGCTTATCTATGATAAGCTGGAGCTAGTTGATAAGCTCTAAAGAGCATTTAAGCCCTTGTTTTGAGCAAAGGGTAAAGGTATGTTCCATTTTATGAATTTTTGCTTAATTTTCTGTTTTTGCTTATTATTGCTTATTTCTGCTTAATTCTTGCTATTTATGCTTATTCAGTCTTCATTTAGCTTATTTGATCTAGTTTTAAGGGTTTCATAATCTGTTTTGAGTTTTAGTCAAGTTTTCATAAAAATTGTTCAAAAAAATCAAAAATATGCTTATTAGGTTAGCTTATAATTTAGTGCTTAATTCTATAAAGTTTTTGCTTAATTGTCTTTTCTATGCTTAATGCTTGATCTGTTTTATCAATTTGATGCTTATTGAAGTCTGTTTAGGCTTAAAAATAGGTTTTTAGGATTTAAAGGGGTGTTTGGCATAAGCAGTCTTAACTTAAGTTAAGACTGCTTGTGTCATTATTGGTGAATAAGTCAGGTTTGTTAAGCTCAATCAAGGTTTAAAAGCTAGTTTTCATAAGTTTATAATAGGTTCAGTCAAGTTTTCTAGTTTTTTGCATCAAAGTCCAAGTCTGCCATTCCAAAAAGTGATTCAAATCTGTTTTTTTAGTTAAACATATAATAAGAATGCTTAAGGTAAGTTTTTGTGTGTTTTCCATTGCATCAATGTGTGCCTGTTATGAGACCTAGGAATCTCATTTTGAATATTACAGCTTAAGCAAACAGTTTAGTTTAGAAAATGATTTAGTTGTTCTTTAATGTCCAATTTGGCAGATCAATATTGTGGTTAAGCTTTAGCTAAACCTTGCTGAATGCGGATTTTCTTAGCTAATAAGAGTCTGAATATTATCTGTTACTAGTTTTTTAAAAAGTGCTTTACAGTCTTAGAAGTTAAGCTTCAAAAGTGTCATTTACTTCAAAAAGCCAAAAACAATTTTAGGGTTAATTGTCATTTCATAAGTTCTTCCTAGCTTATTTCTCTTAATCATTTTTTTCTTATTTCCAACTTAGTTGTGTTCTTTTAGTCAAGTTCTCAATCTGTTTTAAGCTTATTGCTTATTTCCAGTTCTTAATTTGGCTTAAATCCTAGCTTAAAGTAGTGGTTTGGTCCTTTTAAAAACTGTTTTTTTAGCCCACTGTCTTATTTGCTTTTTAAAGTTATCCTTTAGCTTATGCTTTTTGCTTATTTGTGGTCCTTTTCTGCTTATAAAGTCTAGCTTAGGTCTGTTTCTAGCTTATGCAATTGTCTAGCTACTTATTTAGTCTAAAATGCCCAACAGTTTAAGCACTAAGTGTTATTAAGCTAATATTAGCAATACTGTCTGTTTTAAATAGCTTTTTCCTGGCTTATTTCCTTAGTTTTACAAAAAGTCCTTTTACAAAAGTTTCTTATTTTCAAATTATTTATCTTTTTCAAAATTAAAAAGTTTTGCAAAAAGGGTGGCCACAGGGTTCGAACCTATGACCTCCCCCTAAGCATACAAACGCCTCAACACACACATACACACACACTTAACCAACTGCCCTTGGGACTTTTTCATTTATACATCTACATCATTAATTCTTTATACACGTTTTTCTTTAATAAGCATTCAGCCCTTTTGGGCTTATTTCCAGCTTATTAAGATAAGCTGGTTGGTCCATTTTATTTTTCTTAAGTCTTAAACTGTTCAAAGTAATTTCTATAAATTTTTCAGATTTTTCCAATTTAGTTTAGTATTTTTAATCAATTTTTTTAGATTAAATTAGTTTCTAATTCATAATAAATAAAATATAAATAAAAAACATAATTATTTTTCTGAAAATTATTTTTAGTCATTTAGGATTTATAAAAAATGAAAAAACATTTGTAGGGTTAAAATTTGATTTAGTTGCTTACTTAGTCGCGTTTTAGGATTCCCGTTATCATTTTTTTAGCTTTAATTTTTAATTGTCTTAATTGTTGCTTGCCTTTTTATGTTTTTGCATTTATATTTGTAAAAATAGAAAACCAAATCAAAATCTTGACAATTCAAACACGCGATCACAAACTTAACCGATTTTCAATTCGCACCTCGTCGGGATACTACTCGGGAAGATTTTGAATTTTACTTTGGATAAAAGTAATCTTCTAAAATCCTCACAGAATACTTATCTTATACTATTATTGATAATTGGTATTTTAATTATATATGCTATTATATTTAAATCGGGAAACAAACATAATTACAATGATAAATACATAACTAGGCTAGCACTTAAGGTGCTTAGCCACTCATGCTAAAGTATGCAGAGAATATAATAAAATTAACCATCGATTGATTAAACATCAAATATTCTTACAGACTTCGATGAATGAATAATACAAAAAAACGTTAAAGCTAATCCTCCCTTGGAATGGTGGTAATATCAGTTGAAAAATGACTTCTAATGTAGCCCTAATCGTCCTCTCTAACTCCCGTCTCTAATGTGTGTCGAATGGCAGAGATTAGGCAATGTATTTATAGTTTCGTCTCAGCTACAACGTAGCCATAAGTGTTGAGCTACGCCGTAGTTCAATAAATGCACCAAATACTCATGTGATCTTCATTAGCTACGGCTTAGCCATGATATTAAGCTACGTCGTAGAGCCTTCAAAATGGCAAGTCTTCACATAGGTTATGGTGTAGTCCCTATCGGGCCAACTACGCCGTAGCTGGTCTTGATTCGGCTTCCATATTTGGCATAGTCATGGCTACAGCGTAGCCCCTACGGGTCAGCTACGCCGTAGTTTCTTCCTGAGAAACCTTCCTTGTGCATTTTTCACCTTGCACCCTTCCATTTATGCGCCTTTCTACTCCAATGTTCATATTTTCCTAAAAATAAATTAAGAAGCAATTAAGTACATAACTTAACAGAAAATTTACTATTTTGAGCATTTTATAAGGGATTTTGATAGTAAAAAGTACAAAGTATTTCATGTTATCAAATATTCCCCCACTTGACTTCTACTTACCCTCAAGTAAACCTGTTAGAATTATTTCTAAAAAGATATCCCCCAATTTAACTCGAGGGATATGAACTTACAAATTACTTATGCTAGAAAGTATCAAAGCCAAACACCTCACGAAAAAAGGGAACAAAATTACTTAAATCTCACTAGTCTAAGTGTTTCAATTTCGGGGTAATCACTCATAAACACAAGTATAGCATGTATTCTATCATAGGCTTAGAAAGTATACAAAACTCCACCACTAGAGCTAAGGTCTAAATAATCTTGAAAGGCAACAAGAGGTAAACATGACAATAAGGCTAATACAGGGTGAATCATTCAAATGATAATAACCGATACCAATGTTCCAGAAAAGGCGACAAAACCACACATACTCATCAAATTCCATGAACGAGACACTTGTGATTGTTCATTCCTTAACTCGAGCAAGCTAAGGCTAAAACCTGGAATGATTAAGGTAGGGATAAGACATGGGATACACATTTATAAAGGTGGAAAAATAAAAATGCACAAACAAATAGTCCTAGTCCACAACCTCCCCGTCACCAGCTATTGTCCATCCATAAGCTCAAACTTTAAGGTACGAAAAACTGATCAATCTCCAATAATGAGTTAGTATGAGTAGATGTAGGATCATGCCATAATAAACATTAAGGAAACATGCACACTAACTCAACCTTTAGATCTTAGTTGGTTTATAAATGTACCAACTCTAAATCATCCTCGAACTACATACGAGGTGATGATGAAACACAAATAATACTAACTTGGTTTTATAATATAACCAACACTAATAAAGCCAACATGCTACAGAATTTTGAATTTAAACATATTTTTTTACACTGTGAAATCTGTAGCATGAGTAATACATAAATAAGAAAATAAATAAATAAATATAAACATAAACATCCCCCACTTGAGATAAATTATATCGAAAGTGAATATGATAATCGGGGGGTCTTCCTCGATCAATATGATAAGTCTTCTACGAAAGCGTAATTCCCCGAACCCTTCCATTTAAACTCGCATACTTAAGCAACCAGCAACTCCCCGACTATGGACTACAGACTACACGCTAGGCTAAGGCGATTGGTGTAACGAACATAAGTAATGGGTAATTGCAGTATTAGTTATGAAAAAGTATATATGCCAAGTTATTCCAAAGTAAAGGAAAAGAGATTGCTAAAGCTCCCTCACCACCATCTGAATATGAACTAGAAGTCATAAATGATGAAGAAAAAACTCAGAGGGATAAGGAAATTCAAAAACCAATGGCCTTCATTTAAAAACCTTTAAGAATCTCTATAAACCCATAAACAAGAACCTCAGATCATCATCAAACACCAGATACCGAAATGTTGATAATTCTCTAAGAATTGACAAAAAACTAGGGATGATAGATAGATTGGGAAGAATGATAATCAGAATAAGAGGGCAGCTGCATTTACTGGGAACAGGGATACAACATGGAATTAGGTTGTAAAGGTTTTGGTAGGTCAGCAAAGCGGATAAAGGATTCATCCTACCACAAGGATAAGATGATGTTGTGTAAACAAGAGGAAGCTGGGATGCAGTTAAGCGTAGAACAACAGGATTGGATACTTGATTTAGATAAGGAGCCCACATATCAGGAACTGGAAGCACATTATTGGTACATGGCCAAGATTCAAGAGGTGATCTCAGCTGCAGATGAAGCCACTAGACCCATCTTTGACAAAGAGTCATTAGAACAAGTACACAAAAATAATGAATATAATGTGTTTGCCATGAAGAAAAATAACATCTTGACCAACCTAAATCTATTAATGACACATATATGGTGAAACAGGGTGATAGTAATACCAGTCCTGAATAAGTTCTTGCACAAAACTATACAATTTCCACACTTTCATATGAAAAAGAGGAACTACAAAGGTTTTATAAAAACCGAGAAAATAAAGAGATTGAAAAAGTCATTGGTTTAGAAAAACAAGTCAAAGTTTTGAATGACATTATCTATAAAACCGGTTAGTCAATTCAAACTATGAATATGCTTAATTCTAAATGTACAACATCTTTTACAAAACCTTAGTACCTTAAGAAAGCTCAATGTGCGAAACCATGTCTGTATGATATTGCGTGTTATAGAGATAATCTTGTGAATATGCTTGCTCCCGAAACAGACGAAATAATTCGTCTTACCAAAAAAAGTCGATCAAAATTAAGTGATTTAATAAAACCTTTTGATTATACACCGATAAATAATCTTTACAAAACTTTTGTGCCATAACAGAAAAAGTCAGTTGAACAAATCTATTTTGCAAATGATTTGAAAATGAGCGATACACCTGCAAAGGCAATAAACTTAACCACGATTTTCAAGGTATAACCAACTAATATTGGAAAACATTTGGAAAATGATTTCGTGTAAGAAAGTCAACAAAAGTGTACATGCTTTTTCATTTATTCATCAAGATATTGATTCCTTGAATGAGGAATTTTCTGCTTGTTTGAAAATTATTCAAGTAATAGTTAGATTGTTCCTGTTAATCAAGATTTGAAAAATGTTTTAGAACTTCAAGTGAGTCTTGTTGTTGCACATACTGCAAAAAATGTGGCAAATTTTAAACAAACGCTTAAAGAGGAAATGGTTGAAGATCTGAGATATTTTAACTCTCTTGAAAAAGAAGTTGAATCTCTTCAGTCTCAACTAGAACTTCAAAGAACATAGTTTTCAAATACAAATGATTGTCTTTTGATGGAATGTTAATACAATGATTTCGTGTGTGCTATTTTACGTTCATTTGCTGATATTGATGAATATTCGGAGATAACATGTAAGTATTTAGAAAAATGTGTGTAATGTGAGAATCTTGAAATTGAGCTCTCCAAGAGTAAAACACAACAAATAGACAAACGTTTTGCAAATCTAGAACAACATTGTATTAATCTTGAACTTGTTTTGCAACATGAAAAGGAAAAGAATTTTTGTGAAAACTCTTGGGGAAAGCAATCTTTGATTTAGGGAATAATGAAAAAGTTTGGAAAGTTTAAAAAGATTCCCTGATTGTTAAACTCAATCATAAAACGCTTGAAATAAATGACTTGCGAGCTCAATGATGGTGTTGTCGTGTAGGTGTAATTTATGCTTTCAAGTTTTAAATTTATATTTTGCCAACTTTACCTAAAACAACACTTTTCACGGGCAGTGTACCTGATCGATGGGAGTTTCGTGGTAAGTAGGGTGTCGATCACTAAGAGCGAGAAACACTTTCAATTTATTAATACTTTGGTTTTTCTAATCTAAGTTAGTCTAATCTATGCTAAACCTATGTTAATCCTAAATCTAATGGATAAGGGGGTTTTCAGCCTGAGAGACTGGCACAGGTTTTGTGGTGACTAAAACCAATTCAAGACACTAAAACACACGCAAGCAAATTAACAGAAGATAAAAGAGCGGTCTAGCCAAATATAAGAAAACTGTATTAACCATTATTAATCCAATCAGAACGTTGGTTTGTTTATTTAGTGCAATGATTACTTATCTCGAGGCGGCATATCATTCTTAAGACTTAGGCGTTACTTCTTCCTAAGACCTAGACACGTAGAATTCTGTCACAATTAAACGCATCCGCATAAAGCATCCTGTTTATTAATTATAATTCATCTAGAGGACAACACGGTGTATGTCGTACGAACCCTAGCTCATAGAGACTTTACCCACTTACTGCTTAACGGTAACTTGTATTAGGTGGTAGTCCACAATCCACTCTATACCAAAGAATCAGAACGATATTCGTTAGTCCTACGCCACGACCTATGGTAGCCTAACTTGTTCACGAAACCAAGGCAAGCAGGACGTTATTAGTGATCCTATTTGTTCCACCTATACGAATTACTATATGGAGAGCCATCCCGACATCTAGATTACTTGGTCCGTATCACTAGATCCAGTTGAATGATAGGTCGCATATTAAAGCACATAAACAAGTATCATGTGATAAACATAATCAATAATCAACGATAAATTAAGGAATCGAGATAAACAAACCAAACATTAAGATCTTCATAATAATGGCTAATACCCAATGGTATTAGCCTTCAAACGTCATAATTAATACAAAAGTAATGATTTAGCCAAGGTAAACTAACCGAGTTAACGAATGATACCAAAAACTGAACGATTACAAGAGTACAAGAAATTACACGTTGTCTCCTATGGAATTAATCGCGTTGCTCGACCTCTTCTGCTCTTTTTCTCCTCTGAAAATCGACTTTTGTGGTTTAGGTATCGAGAATATGATTTAGCACACTTAAAACTCGTTTTTGAGTTTTCTATTTATAGGGTCTGGAATATGGTCGATACGGCGTATCCAAAGTCTTGGATACGGCGTATCGGGGGTTTCTTAGAGTAGGGACCATGTTTGATATCTTCCAGAATATTTTATTTCCATATAGCTTGAATACGGCGTATTGCCTTCTTCTGGATACGGCGTATTGGATCTTGTTTCCTTCGTGGTCTTTGGTGAGTGCAGGCACAGATACGCCGTATCTTCCTTGATGGATACGGCATATTGGTTGTCAGAATAGTAATCTTCAAATATCTTCGTTTAAGCTTCAGAATGCATGCCTTTTAGTCAACTTTCACCAAGTACTCCATAATTACTGCAATTCTCAAATACAAACGATTAAGTAACAATTCTTTGCAATAATTACATAAAATAGGTTAATTATATGGGATAAATGATGCTATAAAAGTGACGTTATTTGATGTCATCAAATATCCCCTCATTTAATCCTACTTATCCTCAAGTAGCCTTTAGAAGTTTATGAAAATGAATCCCTGAGGATTTTTTTCATTTAAGCATTTATTTGATCTACTACAAGTACACAACCAAACACCTCACGAAATAGAAAGATAAAAACACTCAAATCACTCAACTAATCTATCTGGTAACATGTAACTAATTCGCTCAATTGCTCGGTCGTGACGAGTATTCTATCATAGGCTTGGCAAGGATACACATCTCCACCACTAGAGCTAAGGAGTAACAAGTTTATAAAGGTAAAATGGGTTTTTATTATAAGGCTAAGGGTTGATCATTCTACCATCTTTCACCAAAAATACCATACCAACAAGGCAGCTGAAGCACACATACATGGCCGTAACGACGGAATAGACATGTGTGTTTGATCACATCCTCATTCAAGTTTAACCAAGGGTTATGATATGTGTGAAAACACATATCTGTTTAATACCAAAAATAACCCTAGATGACCAAAAACACAGTAAAAATGGCAAAAATATGCTTGTTTTGTGTTTGTGTATGTGCAGGTACGAATATAGCAAAAATCACATGAAAAAGATCAAAAATGGGCAAACACGGACACGAGAACGGAAGAGTGTACAAGAGCCGGAAGCTTCCTACAAATAAGGACAAAAGTCAACAAGTGGTCAACCCTCAGTCAACTTTGGTCAAACAGTCAAAGTCTACACTAGAAGACAAAAACCCTAAGTTACCATTTCTGTCCCTCAATAATTACCAAATGTCAATATAAGTCCTTACTAAAAAAATGGGCCTTAAACCCTTTTAACCTTTACCCGGAAATTAATAAAACCAAAGCCCAAGCCTAAAAACATTTTACCCGACCCAAAACCCATAACCTAAAACCTTCAATACAAGTACAGGGGCCAATTTTGCCAAGAATGAAAGATATTTAACACATGGATTCTTATTGCAACTTCACTTTGCAAACACAAGGACTTTATCCTTGCCTAGACATATGATAGAATTATGTTCACGATCGAGCTCAATTGAGCGATTTAGTTACATGATACACAGAAGTTGATTAGTTGAGTGATTTCGAGTGTTTTTTATCTTTCTAATTTCGATAAGGTGTTTGGTTGTGTACATGGTTGTAGATCAAATAATTGCCATAATTGAAGAAAAAAAGCCTTGGGATTCATCTTTCTATATAACTCTAATGGATAATTGTGGATAAGTCAGAATTTTAAAGTGTTTGGGGATATTGATGAAATCAAATTACGTCACTTTTTTACATCATTTATCCGTGATAATTAACCGTATTTTATGTGAATTATTGCGCAATCGAATTGTTACTTAATCAGTTTGGTATTGAGAATTGCTAAGAGTAATTATGGAGTGACTTGGGGAAAAAGTTGATAAAGGCAGTGCATTCTGAGAGCTTGTATAAAAGAAGTATTTGAAGTATTTTGACTATTAGACAATACCAATATGCCGGTATCCAATCATGGATGAATACGGAGTTATCTGCTGCCCTGCACATCAACAAAGACCACGAAGGGATTAACATATAGATCCTATATAGCCATATCTAGTAGTAGGCAATACGCCGTATTCAGAGCTATATGGAAAGAAAAATATTTGTGGAGATGTATCAATGTGACATGGTCCCATCACTCCAAGAAACCTTCGCGATACGTCGTATCAAGATATAAGTCTTTTTGGGTATACGCCGTATACGACCATTTCCGAGTAACTATTTGAATTAAAAACTCTAAAAAAACGAAGTTTTATGTGTGCTAAGATCACATTATTCTCGATAACTAAACCACAAACAGTCAATTTTCAGGGAGGGGATAAAGAGAGAATGTAGGTTAGGTTAGCGCAAGCATATATTTTCATTTAGGACGACGCAAATCGAGTTATTATTATACTCATTGATAATCGTTATGTTTTTGTATTCGTTCGTTATATCGAATTAGGTTACTTGGTATAATTTCATTGTATACTTATTGTAGTATTTATGACAGTGTTGTAAGGCTGAATATATTTCGATGGGTTGGGTTCAGGAGAGGAGTGATGCGGTTGGTGTTTTTATGTGTGAGGGGGGCGAGAGGGGTCGGAGTGGGTGGGGGAGTGCGGTGATGGCTGCCGGTGTGAGGGAGGGGGGGTGTTACGATGGGGGGAGGTCGCTGGTTGTTAGTGGGGGCTTTGTGGTTTGCAGGGGAGTAGGTATGTAAGGTGGGGGGGGTTGGTTTGGTAGGGATGGGTCCTGGGGGTGGTTTTGAAGTGAATGCGTAAGGACAAGGGGTATGTGTTGTGCGAGTTAGGGGGACTGGAAGTGTTGGGGGTGGTGGACTGGGATTATCGTTTTCCTGTTGCTATGGGGTGTTGGGGTGGAGAGGTTACTGGTAAGGAGCGGTTTGGACTGGTTCGCTTAGGATGGGTGAGTGTGAAGGGTTGTGGGTGTGTGACTGGGGGTGAGTGGACGGGCAGGCAGTCCTGGGTATGCAGGGTGAAGTTTAGGGGGATGGGGGATAAAAGTGTCGGAGTCGTGAGGTGTTGGGGAAATTTTATGGGTGTATGTTGTTTGGGGGTGTGTGGATGGGTGGCCGGATATAGTGGGTTGTGGTGTGGAGGCGCACAGCGTGGTTCGGGTCTTGGCCGGTGAGGTGGGTGTTCGGTTTTGTGGGGGTGGTGGGAGCGTGGGGGGCGGCGCTTAGTGGCTGTTTGGTGGTTGGGGTTTGTGGAGTTGGGTGGGTCTGGGGGTGCGGATCGGGTGGGTTTGGAAGCTATGTGCTTGGGGGGGGTGGGTGCGGAGTTGTGTTGGGTTTGTGGGATTAAGGTTGGGTTTTGGGCGACTTTGTGGCTGTTCTGTGTTGGGTATGTTGGCTATTAGGTGTTTTGAAGGGGCTTCGATATCTGGGGCAGACATTAGTCCTGGGGGGGTTTGGTTGAATGATTGTGAGGGGATGGGTTCGTTGCGGTAGGGCGAGGGTTTGGGGGGGGGGGGTGGGCTGGGGGCGGGGTAGCCGGGGTGTGGCAGTTGAGGGTGGGGAAGGGGTTAAGCATAGTTGTGGGTGCGGCGGGGTCGGGGTGAGTTACGACGGTGAGGGGAGAGAGGGTGCAAGGCAATGTCAGATGAGGGAAAGCGGGGGGGGAAGGAGGAGAGCAAAGAGGGGGGGAGATTGGAGGTGGGGGTGAGGGAAAAGGGATTTATGGTTGTTTTGAGGTGAGGGGGTGGGGGGGGGGGAAGGATGAAGTTGGTACGCTGCGGTTCGTGACGACGTGCTTGTTGGTTATTGATATCTATGTTTGTTGATGATGTGTTTGTTTGGTGTTTGGATTTCTTATAATTGTTGTTTGAGGTTGTTTGTATTTTTCTCAGTGGAATGTTATTATATGTGTCTTTTTTGGCTTGGACGATCACACTAAGGTTATTTGGGGGGTTTGTTGAGTTATTTTGGTGTTTTGGGTGGGGCTTTTTCTTAGTTGTGGTTTTTTGTGTGTTTTGTTTGAATTATTTACTATTACGTTTGATTGTGTGTGGTTTTAATACACCATGAGATATTGGTGGATCTATACTTGTTTTATAAGTGGGCTGTTAATAAAATGATGGAACCTTAGTGACCCTATCATTCACAACTGGATTCTTGTGATGGTCACGGACCAAATATCCGTAAGAAAGTACATAAAAAGTAATATAGATTGTCGTGTGGAATATGACTCTTCATATAAGTATTTATGTATATAAGGTTTTGGACAGGTTGTGGTGGAAAACAAAATAGGATCACTAATAAACGTAATCCTGCTTGCCTTGGTTTCCAAATAAAAAGTGAGACATGTAATGGCTTAGGTATACCATTAGGTTTGGCGTAGTATGGAAGTGTACGTAGTAGAGGAAGCTATCGAATATCGTTTTGTTCTGGTAGTGATTCTTTGGTATTATGGTTGTATATTTTTTTAGATGTTAAGGTAGTGTATAATCTGTGTGGACTTCATCCGATTACTAATGGTTATAAGTTTAGATGTAGTTTGAGTGGGTATTCCAGAAAAGAATTTTAGTTTTATTATTCATCGGCGGTGGTGGTGTGCAGTCTGGTTTAGTTTGGTTTATTTTTGATTTTAGTATTTTTTTTTTTTAAAGTTTATCTCTAGATGCTTAACAAGGGTTTTTGGGGGTAGGGTTTTACGACATGTAAACCCGTAAGTATGGTTTTTTTTTGTCCCTCTTAATAAATTTATAATTAAGTAATCAGGTTTGCCGTTTTATTATTTTGTGATGAATTTGTGCTTTTTTTGCGATTGCTTTTGATGCTGGTATATGTTTGTTGTAATTGTTCTGTATGACAGAAAGTTCTACAGTGTTCTAAGGTACTTAGGAAGAAATAACGCTGCTCTCCCTAAGTCTCAAGAATGAGTTATTGCCCTCTCGCCTTGAGATTGCCATTTTTGGAGCATAGCTAATGCATTAACATAAATAATACTAGAGTCTACCAAACGTTTTGATTAGATTAATATGGTTAATATAGTTTTTTGTTATTTGGCTAGCCGCATCTTTCTTTTATTCTTTGTTAATTGTGATTTTATTGCGTTATGTTGTTTTAATGTCGTTGAATTGGTTTGTTATAGTCACCACCCCAACACCTATGCGGTCATCTAAGGTCTGTGAGGGAAAACACCCTGTTCTTTATCTATTCGATTTAGGAGTTAGACATAGGTTTAGCATAGATATAGCATAGATTAGATACTAACTTGAGATTAGAAAAACACCAACAGTATTTAATAAATGAAAGTGTTTCGCTTCTTTAGTAATCGACTACTCCTACTTACCACAAAACCTCCTCTAATTCGATGAGTTTTGGTACGACTACGCCTTCGTGAAAGGTGTTGTTTTAGGTAATTCTGGCAATATAAAATTTAAAAATCTTGTGATTGAAAGCATTCATAATTTACACCTTACACTTGAGCAACAGCATATTTACCCAGCTTACTTGATGGTTATGTTACACAATCGCCTTTCCAATTTAGCACACTTTTGAGCGTATGTAGTCATGTTTAGTATTCCATAGTCAGGACTGAGTAGCTTGGTTGATTAGAAGTATGACGAGTTTAAATGGAAGGTCATCAAGGTGTTTAGTCTCAACATTATAGTTAAAAGTAAGGGAGGTCTATTTTCTCAGTTTTCGGGGAAAAATTATGTTTATTAGCTTTTCTTGGATAGATAAGACTCTATCTTATTCATATTGTGATTTCGAGGAAAAATGGAATAAAAAGGAGACCCCGCAAATTAGCATATTTCACTTTCGATGATAATTTTATCTCAAGTGGGGGATGTTTTCTGTTTATATTTCTTTTATGTATTTGCTTAGTTTACTGGTTTATTAACATCATGCTACAGTATTTTCTACAGTGTAAAAAAAAATATGTTTAAATTCAAACATTCTGGTAGAATGTTGTAGTCGTTTCGGGTGTGCATCATGTTATTAAGTGTTGCGGATTTTTTGTTGATTATTTATAAAACCAATGGTATGAAGGTTTGAGATTAAAGAGTTATTATTTTGTGTTTCATCTATCACCTCGTCATTTTTATTATAGTAATAATTATGTTGTGTAGCCTGTTGACTTTATTAGTGTTGGTTATGTTAAAACCAACTTAGTATTATTTGTGTTTCATCATCACCTCTTATGTAGTTCGAGGATGATTTAGAGTTGGTAAGTTTATAGACCAACTAGCATTTGAAGGTTAAGTTAGTGTACATATTGCCTTGATGTTTATTATGGCATGATCCTACATCTTCTCACACTCTCGTTATTGGAGATTGGCCAGTTTCTCGCACCTTGAAGTTTGAGCTTATGGATGGACTGTAGCTGGTGACGGTGAGATTGTGGACTAGGACTATTTGTTTGTGCATTTTTATCTTTCCACCTTTATAAATGTGTATCCCATGTCTTATCCCTACCTTAATCATTCTAGGTTTTAGCATTATCTTGCTCGAGTTAAGGGATGAGCAATCACAGGTGTCTCGTTCATGGAATTTGATGAGCATGTGTGGTTTTGTCACCTTTTCTGGAACATTGGTATCGGTTATTATCATTTGAATGATTCACCCAGTATTAGCCTTATTGTCATGTTTACCTCTTGTTGCCTTTCAAGATTATTTAGACCTTAGCTCTAGTGGTGGAGTTTTGTATACTTTCTAAGCCTATGATAGAATACATGCTATACTTGTGTTTATGAGTGATTACCCCAAAATTGAAACACTTAGACTAGTGAGATTTAAGTAATTTTGTTCCCTTTTTTCGTGAGGTGTTTGGCTTTGATACTTTCTAGCATAAGTAATTTGTAAGTTCATATCCCTCGAGTTAAATTGGGGGATATCTTTTTAGAAATAATTCTAACAGGTTTACTTGAGGGTAAGTAGAAGTCAAGTGGGGGAATATTTGATAACATGAAATACTTTGTACTTTTTACTATCAAAATCCCTTATAAAATGCTCATAATAGTAAAATTTCTATTAAGTTATGTACTTAATTGCTTCTTAATTAATTTTTAGGAAAATTTGAGCATTGGAGTAGAAAGGCGCAGAAATGGAAGGGTGCAAGGTGAAAATGCACAAGGAAGGTTTCTTAGGAAGAAACTACGGCGTAGCTGACCCGTAGGGGCTACGCTGTAGCCATGACTATGCCAAATATGGAAGCCGAATCAAGACCAGCTACGGCGTAGTTGGCCCGATAGGGACTACACCATAACCTATGTGAAGACTTGCCATTTTGAAGGCTCTACGGCGTAGCTTAACATCATGGCTAAGCCGTAGCTAATGAAGATCACACGAGTATTTGGTGCATTTATTGAACTACGGCGTAGCTCAACACTTATGGCTACGTTGTAGCTGAGACGAAACTATAAATACATTGACCAATCTCTGCCATTCGACACACATTAGAGACGGGAGTTAGAGAGGACGATTAGGGCTACATTAGAAGTCATTTTTCAGCTGATATTACCACCATTCCAAGGGAGGATTAGCTTTAACGTTTTTTTGTATTATTCATTCATCGAAGTCTGTAAGAATATTTGATGTTTAATCAATCGATGGTTAATTTTATTATATTCTCTACATACTTTAGCATGAGTGGCTAAGCACCTTAAGTGCTAGCCTAGTTATGTATTTATCATTGTAATTATGTTTGTTTCCTGATTTGAATATAATAGCATATATAATATATATAACTAAAATACCAATTATCAATAATAGTATAAGATAAGTATTCCGTGAGGATTTAAGAAGATTACTTTTATCCAAAGTAAAATCCAAAACCTTCCCGAGTCGTATCCCGACGAGGTGTGAATTGAAAATCGGTTAAGTTCGTGATCGCGTGATTTGAATGGTTTAAGAGATTTTTATTTTGATTTCTAATTCTACTAATGAAAACGCATGAAACATGTAAAGGCAAGCAACACTTAAAGCAATTAAAAAGTTAACGGGAATCTTAAAAACGCGACTTAAAACCTAATTTATCAAAATTTAACCCTAACAATGTTTTTTATTTTTTTATAAATCCTAAATGACTAAAAATAATTTTAGAAAAAAGAATTATATTTTTTTGACTTTTATTTTATTTTTTATGAATTAAAAACAAATTTAATCTAGAAAATTAATTAAAAATATTAAACTAATTCTAAAAATTCTAGAAAAATTTTGAAAAGTGCTTAAGACAGATTAGAATCTATTAAAAATGCTAACTTGAAAAGATGCTTAAAGAATAAGCAGATAATAAGCAAAAAAGCTCGTTTAAGCAAAACCTAAAGTTACTATAAGAATTAACTAAATCATTCTCTAAATGAAAAAGTCCCAAGGGCGAGTTGGTTAAGTGTGTGTGGTGTTGAGGCGTTTGTGTGCAAATCACCCTTTTTGCAAAACTTTTTATTTTTGAAAACTTATTTTTGAAAAAGCTAAATAACCTGAAAATAAGAAACTTTTGTAAAAGGACTTTTATAAAACTAAGGAAATAAGCCAGGAAAAAGCTATTTAAAACAGACAGTTTTGCTAATATTAGCTTAATAACACTTAGTGCTTAAACTGTTAGGCATTTTAGACTAAATAAGTAGCTAGACAATTGCATAAGCCAGAAACAGACCTAAGCTAGACTTTATAAGCAGAAAAGGACCACAAATAAGCAAAAAGCATAAGCTAAAGGATAAGTTTAAAAAGCAAATAAGATAGTGGGCTAAAAAACAGTTTTTAAAAGGACCAAACCACTACTTTAAGCTAGGATTTAAGCCAAATTAAGAACTGGAAATAAGCAATAAGCTTAAAACAGATTGAGAACTTGACTAAAAGAACATAACTAAGCTGGAAATAAGAAAAAAAATGATTAAGAGAAATAAGCTAGGAAGAACTTATGAAATGACAGTTTACCCTAAAATTGTTTTTGGCTTTTTGAAGTAAATGACACTTTTGAAGCTTAACTTCTAAGACTGTAAAACACTTTTTAAAAAACTAGCAACAAATAATATTCAAGACTCTATAGTTAGAAAATCCGCATTCACAAGGTTGCTAAAGCTTAACCACAATAGGATCGGCCCAAATTAGACAATTAAAAAACAACAAACATTTTCTAAACAAACAGTTTGCTTAACTGAATATTCAATAATTGAGATTCCAAAGGTCTCATAAGCAGCACACAGTTGATGCAAAGGCAACAAACACACAAAAACTTACCTTAAGCATTCTTATTATATGTTTAACTAAAAAAATAGATTTGAATCACTTTTTGGAATGACAGACTTGGACTTTGATGCAAAAAACTAGAAAACTTGACTGAACCTATTATAAACTTATGAAAACTAGCTTTTAAACCTTGATTGAGCTTAACAAACCTGACTTATTCACCAATAATGACACAAGCAGTCTTAACTTAAGTTAAGACTGCTTATGCCAAACACCCCTTTAAATCCTAAAAACCTATTTTTAAGCCTAAACATACTTCAATAAGTATCAAATTGTTAAAACAGATCAAGCATTAAGCATAGAAAAGACAATTAAGCAAAAACTTTATAGAATTAAGCACTAAATTATAAGCTAACCTAATAAGCATATTTTTGATTTTTTTGAACAATTTTTATGAAAACTTGACTAAAACTAAAAACAGATTATGAAACCCTTTAAACTAGATCAAATAAGCTAAATGATGAATGAATAAGCATAAATAGCGGGAATTAAGCAAAAATAAGCAAAAACGGAAAATTAATCAAAAATTCATAAAATGGAACATACCTTTACCCTTTGCTCAAAACAAGGGCTTAAATGCTCTTTAGAGCTTATCAACTAGCTTCAGCTTATCATAGATAAGCTGGTAAGAAAGCCATAAGCCCATCACCTCGTATTAGCCTTATTGCCATGTTTACCCTTTGTTGCCATTAAGAATTTTTTAGACCTTGGCTCTAGTGGCGTAGTTTTGTGTACTTTCTAAGCCTATGATAGAATACATGCTATGCATGTGCGTATGAGTGATCACCCCGAAATTAAAACACTTAGACTAATAAGAGTTGAGTGATTTTGTTCCCCTTTTCGTGAGGTGTTTGGATTTGATACTTTCTAGCATATGTAATTTTTAAATTTACATCTCCCTAGTTAAATTCGTGGGTATCTGTTTAGAAATAATTCTAACAGGGCTACTTAAGGGCAAGTAAAAGTCAAGTGGATGGAAAATTCATAACATTAAATACTTTATACTTTTTACTATCAAAACCCATTATAAAATGCTCATAATAGTTACATTTTGTTAAATTATGTACTTAATTGATTCTCAAATCATTTTAGGAAAATATGAGCATTGGAGCGGAAAGGCGCAGAAATGGAAGGATACAAGGTGAAAAATGCACAAAGAAGGTTTCACATGAAGAAACTATGGCTTAGCTGACCCGTAGAGGCTACACCGTAGCCTTGACATGGCTTAATATGGAAACTAGAATCAAGACCAACTATGGCGTAGCTGGACCGTTGGGGCTACGCCTAGCTTGTGTGAAGATTTTACGTTTGAAGGCTTTACGGTGTAGCTCAACACCATGGCTACGCCATATCTAATGAAGATAACGCGTATATTTGGTGCATTTAATGAACTACATCATAGCTCAACACTAATGCCTACGCCGTAGCCGAGACGATACGATTAATACGTGGTCCAAATCTCTGCCATTTGACACATTAGAGACATGAGGGAGAGAGGACGATTAAGGGTATACTAGGAGTCATTTTTCAGTTGCTTTCACCACCATTCCAAAGGAATATTAGCTTTAACGTTTATTGTATTATTCATTCATCAAAGTCTGTAAGCAAATTTAATGTTTAATTAATCAATGGTTATTTTTATTAAATTCTCTGCATACTTTAGCATGAGTGGCTAAGCAATTTAAGTGCTAGCCTAATTATGTATTTATTGTTTTGACTATGTTAGTTTCCATTGTTTGATTATCGTTTATTTAGGATATCCTATATGCCTATAGTCTGATCCCCGCATTTTGGTAGTGTTGAGGCTAATGTAGATCCCTTAAGCTATTTAGTAGACTAAACAAGTCAAAAGGTAGTTTATTCGGATACTAGAAATAGGGCTACATCTGTTCTTTTTGTAAGGGATTGATGTATTACCACCTGCATTAGATTAGACTCTTATAAAGCGTGGGATGTCCTTCTAGGAGGGTTTAGTGTCAAATAGTGGGAATATCGACACTTAGACATGTCTTTAGGACAGTTGGGGCTTAATAATTATGAACTAGTTACCCGACTATCGTGATCAACAGGGTTGAGATCTTAGGAATTATAGGCTAGGTTGCGACTACAAATCGGATTTAGTGATATTAGAGCCACCTAAATAAAACATGATTAGACATTTCACTAGGAAACATCATAAGTATGATAATAAAGAAATAACTAGGCTAGTACATTTTTCTCCCTTGATTTCATCTCCAGTTTATTTCAGTATTTATTTTACTTGCAATTCTCAAAATCATTTCAAACTGCTTTTCAATTTAAATTAATAACTCATACTTAGCTCTTGGGATGACCTCAGATTTTCCAATCATACACTACACACGATCGGGTTCTCTGCCCGTTAGTGTCTTTGTTGACCCTAAGGTAAACGAGTTTTATAAATTTAAAACTTGGTAATTGCAAACAAAACATGCATCATGGCGTCGCTAGAGCTATGTAACGTCGTCAACCCATCGAATCTTCTTAGGGTTTCTTCAGTCGGTAAGTTGTGACGTCGTCGCTACGTTGTATGACGCATCAATATGAAATTTGACGGCGATAAACTTCTTATCTGTGAACGTCGTCTCCACACATTGAGAAGTTACACTTTTCGTCCAAAAAATCCACTTTCTAGCCATATTTTGGTTAAAGCGTCTGGATGGGAGTCGTCAGTTGAAAAATTGTTGTTTTTGTCCAATTCTTCCCGTAATCGAGGCCAAATTCACGTGATTTTCTTCCAAGTGCTCTCCAAAAATGTAATTACACAAAAAAAAAGATTTAGTGCAATAATTAGCGATATTTGCTTGATTTTAGGAGTTAAATGCCCCTGAAAAAAGTGTTATTAATTGACACTTCCATCAAATACCCCTACTTTTAGAATTTTTCTTTTCCTCAGCCAAATGAGCTTTTCTACCTACCCTAAATAGAAAAGTCGGGGCGTTTTAACCTACTATGTAAAAGATAATTTATGGGCACTACCGGAATACACCTTGTAATTAAAGTACGAAAATCATTATATAGCACCTCACTTTAAGTGTTTGGATTCTCTCTTTCTCTTGGGTACTATAATGAAATTATAAATAATTATGGGAACGCGAAATAAACTCACTACATGTATAGCATATAGATTACCATAAGCTTGATAAAGATTAAAACTCAACCGCTTTGCCGTACCATACCTAGGGAATTTCTATCAAAGAGGTCTTTTAAAGTGTTGTAACGTTATGTGTAGGGTTTTAGAGGAACACGGTTAGGGATAATGGGGGATATTTTACTTGTGGGGTCAAGTTAATCATTCACAATAGTACATATAATAGCCTTTGCTAAGCCAAGGACTCGCAAAAACTCTAATAATCGTACAAAAATCTCATCAAATTCTTATTTTTTCTTGACGTATAACTAAAAGCAGGATGGCAGTTCCGTATATTCTATCATATGTTTTTGCTTTTTTCATTTTTTGCTTATTTTTTTTTTAATTTTTTTTCTTTCTATCCTTTTTTTCCCTTTTTTATCCACTTTTGCCCTGCATCTACTGAAAATATAATAATATACATGACTCGGGATTTACTATTTACATCCTTACATTGAGTTTTCTATATAACTCAATAGTAATAACTAATGACCGAATTAGAAGGATGAATAAACAATGAGTGCAATTAAGAACATGTATGGTGGTAATAATTTGAATTCTTCCCTTTTCTCCATGAAAATAAAAACTACCATGTATTTCAATCGTCCAAAATATGTATAACACTACAAATGACTTGACTAGCAAATCAATTATAATCAAGAAAACAATTCAAACTAGATTTAAATAATTTGATAAATTTGAGTACATACAAGGGAGGTTAAGGCGATTTGGGTGTAAATATTTTAGTGGGGTGTAAAATTGTCTTCATTAATAATTAGAATTCACCGGAAAAATTACAAGAACCGCGAAAAAGGATAGGCTCAGAGGGGTGTTACTAGGGTTTATCTTGCACTAAAAATGAGTGCATAGCAAGGGTGTGGGGTAGTTATCAATGACCAATGAGATCATCATAACTATAACAAAACGCTGGCTAAAATATAGGTAATCCCTAATGCCTCTTATCACTTAGTAAATTATAATCACACGAATGCATTCTCCTAGCAGTCTCGAATGCATCGCTAAAGCAGTTCTAGAATCTAATACAACTACCGGTTACACTCTCATAAGCATTATAGATGAATGTTTTTATATTCCTAAAGATTAGCCCCAGCGAACTCACATTTTAGTGGTGAAATTTTTTAGTGGTAGGGTTTTTGTGCTAGTCATATACTCGTATCCATGAGATGCTTCTAATACTACAAGTTTCACTGATATATGCCATAAACTTTTTATATTTAGGCTAAAATTACTGACCTAAATATGTTTCGTATATTACACATCGTTTAAGATTAAACATAAGGCAAATGAAGAATGTTCTTAAGTTTTATTACCCTGACCTACACTTAAGTTGAACACTTGTCCCTAATGTTCTAAAAGCTACCCAAAAAACGAAATAAGGAATTATAAATAAAAGACGAGAGAAAATAATACTCCCTTGTTATGCTCAATATCGGAGAAGATACATGATGATTCCGGCTAATTCTTCATCAAAGAATAGTTCCAAGTAAATCCAAAGAAACTTCTAGACTCTCCTATAACTAATATAACCTGAAAAGCAAAGAAAAAAAACAACTTACCCGACTAAAATCGACGTAAATGATATACACCCTGATGTAAATCATAAGCTAACAAATCTTAGAAACAATAAGATATAATGTTAGTACAAATGTGATTGTGACTTTTTGCAAAATATCTATTAAATTTAACAAGTAACTTTTTTAAAAATTCCAAAAAAATGACGGATTTCTCCACTGCCAACATTTCTAACGCCGTCAGGAATAAATCCTGACGCCATCAAGAAAATCTTACAGGTTTTGCGTTTTCGTTTTCTGGAAAAAATTCTATAAAAAATAACCCTCATTACTTATTGTTGGAATAAATTAACTGCATACTACGAAAATCGGTTAATACGAACATATGACTCAAACAAACAAACAAAGAAAAACATAAAATGTGATAACTTTAAATTATCAAATTTTACATGTTTGAGTTGGTTTTTAAAAACTGGATATTTTTCCCTACAACTTAATGTTATGCAAAATACCTTTGATTGAAGTAAACGAGGCTAAAAACAAAAGAAGAGCATAATCACATATAATTTTTTTCAAAATATATGAACAAATTAAATAAAAATTAAAAACACACGACACTCCTAAAATGCATAAATTAAATATAAATTTAAAATAGATTGAGTTGGTCTCCCAAATTAAGCGCTATTTCTTTATTAACGAGATTGTAGCTAGACTCGGGTGTTACTTTCTTTGGGCATCATAAAAATGTATGTAATCGGATAGTATCACTTAGTTTCTCTTTCTCGGATGGTTTATAGTTGTGGGTATGATTAAAAAACTCTATCAAAATTTTCTACTCCATTGGGATCTATCAATTCAATACTATGTCCACGCACCATCTCCTTACCTTGGTGCTTTTTCCAATCGATTTCTTACTACAATCTCATCCTCTGATTCCACATAGTTCCCTTAAATTATCGGTATAGCTCCTAGGAATTCCACCCATTTTTCTTAGGTTCTATAGTTGATATAAAAACAAAAGAACGTTACTTTGGTTTTAGGTTGCGACCAAGGGTTCTTTGATTAATGGTTTCCTATGAGTTTTCTTGTGGATGGTTCCTAGATTCCTTGAATATTGACTATTCGTCATCTTTAAAGTTCATCCTCAATGTCTTTTTCTAAGTTTTTTTTTCCGGTAATTATAAATGCTTCTTCTTCATCTAAGTTCATCATCCATCCAAGGGTGATGTTTTAGTGGAGTGGAGGAGTTTCATGAATGTCACGTTGAGTGATTCGTCGATTTCTAGTGTATTTATTAAGATACTGTAGGCTTTAGTATTTTGCGAGTAACCTAAAAAGATACATTCGTATGACTTTGGGTCAAACTTTGTAAGGTAGTCTTTAGTGTTTAAAATGAATCACTTGCTTCCAAATACTCTAAAGTAATCTAGAGTAGGTTTCCTACCTCTTAAGAGTTTGTAAGGTGTTTTTCCTAAGATGGCTCTAATTAAGATTCGGTTGAGAATGTATGTTGAAGTATCTACTGCGTTACACCAGAACTTTTGTGGTAACAATTGCTCATTCAACATAGTCCTACTCATTTCTTGAAGTATCCTATTTTTCCTTTCAACCACGCCATTTGATTGAGGAGTGCGTAGAGCTGAGAAGTTATGTGTAATTCCATTGGCATTAAAAAACTCTCCAAATTGTACCTCATTATCAAATTCCCTACCGTGGTCGGTTCTTATTGACACTATTGTACATCCTAATTGGTTTTTATTCTTCTTACTAAATTTTTTGAATTGATCGAAAGCTTCGGTTTTGTCCTTAAGGAATCTAGTCCAAGTATACCTAGAGTAGTCATCTACTATGACTAAGGTGTATCGGTTTCCTCTGTAACTCCGTACGGCAGATGGACCAAAGAGATCCATATGAAGGAGTTCTAAGCATCTAGTTGTTGAGACCATACTCTTAGCCTTATGACTAGCGTGAGCTTGCTTTCTAATTTTTCAAGCATCATAAAAGTGTTGATCAAACTTAAGCTTAGGTAAGTTTCTAACTAATTCCTTAGATGCTAACGATTGAATGAGATGCATATTTGCGTGACCTAATCTCCTATGCCACAATGTGGAATTTTCATCAATCGTTGCTAGACAAATTTGGTCTTTAGGCTTATTTCCTAATTTCATCACATATAAGCCTTTCTTCCTAATACCTCTACCTATGACCTTACCATCCTTAGTGATTTCACTATCATGTTTAGAGAAAGTTACTCTACACTTATTATCATATATTTGTCCTATATTTAACAAGTTAAATCTTAAATTATCTACATGTTCTACATTGTCTATTTTGAGAGAGTCATTCGAAATCTTACCTTTGCCAATGATGTTACCGCGAAGATTGCTACCAAAAATAACATTACCTCCGTTGTATGCTGAGAAGAGCTTTTGGTTACCCGTCATGTGTTTGGAGCATCCGCTATCCTTTATCCACTCATCGGGTTCCAAGTCGACTCCAAGGCATATCTATTTATATAGGGCAACAACTCAAACATTTGGTCCCCAATATCTCATGGTTCCAAAGTTGTTAATGCTAAACATCCCTTGCATTTGATGCAATTGGTTGGGATGTGGAAATGGAAGACACATTTCCCATGGCATGTAACTTTGACGTGGGAAGTTGTTTCAAGTTACGGGAAAGCAACGAGGTTGATTTTGTCGACCAATGTTTCTTTTTGGTTGTGGTGTCTTAGGACGAGGATAATTATTAATGACTCTTCTAGGGGGTAGAGTTTTTGATCTAAAATTAGGTTTTAAAAATCCAACTTTGGGTTTTGATAATGGATTATAAAATTGTTTAAGTTCATTATCACTAGCAACGAGAACTTTTACATTGTTTACTATTATGTGTTTTGGTCTAGGACCCAAAATAGATTTTGAAAGGACACACTTTTCTCAGATCCAAACGTAGTTGCTGGTGGCGGTCCCATATTTGCTTTGGGGGCCTCCTGCACATTAAGGGGGTCGTCTATATTTATGAGACCTCCATCAGAGGACGCCTTTTTCTGGTCTTTCATAAATTTTATTTCTTTAGTTCCACTAGTTGATGCTTCAAATGAATTAAACCCTAAATCTAACTTTTCTCTGAAAGGTTTTTGATTATTTAGCATTTCATTTAAGCAATGTGTGCTCTTTTTAAACTTGGTTAGTTTAAGATCTTCCTCTATAAGCTTTTGATTTTCAATTTTAAGCATATGACATTTTACACATTCGAGATCAACTCCCTTATTTTTCTCGAGTGTAGACACCTTTTCTTTTAGAATACTAATTTCCTTTTCTAAACAAGTTCTAGGGGATTTTAATCTTTTGTTTTTAGTGATTATCTTTAAACTTATTTTGCACAGTTTATCATATTCATTATCTAATACTAAATCATCTATTGACGAGTTTTCATCACTAAAGTAAGAGGATTCGGAACATACCCCACTTGATTCTTGAGCTACGAGACATCTTTCATTTTTGACCTTTTCATCATCTTCTTCACCGCTATCACTCCAAGAACCTCCGACAAAAGCTTTTTGGTTCTTGTCTTTCGGTGGGTTTGGACATTCTCTAATAAGATGATTTGGGTTGCCGCATCTAAAGCAATTTCTATCACTTTTACCATTTTTGTCGTCTTGGCTTCTTTGGAATGTCTTTTTGTTGTTTTGAGGTTGTCTCATAAATCTTCCTCTTTTTTGAAGAACTTCTTGAAATCTCTAACCGCCATGGCGTACTCTTCGTCTTCACTTTCGGAAGTGGAACACTATTCATCACTATATTCTTTCCTAGCCTTTAAAGCAAGAGATTTCCTTTCAACTTTTGCTTTGGCTATTTCGGAATCTTTCTTAATGATCATTTTGTGAACTTTGAGGTTCCCGATAAGTTCATCAAGAGATAGTGACGTTAAGTCTTTCGACTCTTCAATCGCCATGACCTTTGCTCTTCATTTAGGATGTAGAGCCCTAAGAAACTTCCTAACATAGTTCTTGCTAGAATAACCTTCATCAAGAGATTTTTGACTAGTAATAATAGTATTAAATCTAGCAAAAGCACTATCTATAGATTCGTCTTCGGAAATGACGAATTGTTCATATTGTTGAACCAAAAGGGCGATCTCATTATCTTTGACTTGACTATTACCTTGGTGGGTGATTAACAATGTTTTCCAGATTTCTTTTGCTGTATTACACATAAAAATTCTTTCATATTCTTTTCTAGGCAAAGCATTATAAATAACCATTTTATCTTTGTTATTTTTTGCAAGTCTCTTTTTAAGATCATCACTTTATTTTTCAAAAGGGATAACCTCATCTAATTTGGTTTTTGGATTTTGTTCAATAGGTTGAAAATCACTGTTGGTAATAACATGCCAAAGATCTAGATCGTTTGATTTAACATATGTCTCGAATCTATTTTTTCAATTAATAAAACTATCACTTTTAAAAAGTGGTGGTCTTTGCATAGATAACCCTTCTAGATATTTGTCAGAATCCATAGATTGGTCCAAGCTTTAAAATATATTATATTTTAAAAATCTTGAGTGAGCTTGGCTCCTGATACCAATTGTGGAAACTAGAAAGGGGGTGGGGGGTTGAATAGTTTACAGGTTTGTTTTACGTTTTAAAAGTTTGCTTTAAAAATATTTAGATTCGAGTTGTATGTTTAACCAATTCACAATATGAACAAACAATATAACAATCTAAACTAAAGCTAAATAACAATGACAATAATATGAAGAGATAAGGAAAGGAACAATCAAACCAAGACGCCAAGATTTTATAGTGGTTCGGCTACGAAGCACCTCTTCGCCCTACTCCACTCCCCGAGTATCCTACTCGAGATTTCACTATGTCAACAAGCTCCCTTTAGGCGGAGAAAACCGTTTACACGTCGCTTACGTTGTTTTCCGACACTAAGCTAAATGTCGAGTCCTAATCTTAGCTAGAACCAATCTACCACTTCACAATCAATACACAATCACTAGATCTACACTATCGGATTTACACACAATCCGAATCACACAAATACACAAGATAATTACAATAGAGATTTGGTACTTAGAAGAAAATAGGAGAGATCACTAAATAACAATTCGTTTCTTGGCGAATACGAATGTTCTTCTCTTGCACTTGAATAAGAAAGAAGAGATGAGAAGAAGAGATTAGATAACTTGAAACAAGATCTAAGAATATTGGTGATCAAGATATTTAGAGAGAGAAAGAAGATTTTTAAAGAGAGAAAGTTATCTGAAAATTTCGTGCAAAGAGGTATGATTTTCTGCAAGGAATAGAGCAGTATTTATAAGCATGAAAATCCAACGGTCACTGGGGGCGGTCCCGGAGGTCTTAGATATATTTGGGGGCCGCCAAGCCTATAAGGGGGCCGCCCAGTAGACCATGCTCCTTTTTTGTCTTTTTGTGGGGAAGGTTGTATCTGGTATGGAACCTTACATTTTGGGGGAAATTTTGAATTTCAAAATTTATGTTTTTAATAAAACTTTTTTTTAATTAAAAATATTTTGTATAATTAATTTTGTGAAATTATTTTGTAAAAATGTAATGGATAAGAGAAAAGTATTTTCTTGATCACTAATCATGTTTAATGATTTGTTTGTTCATACCTTAAGTGATCACTAATCTTAGAAATGGAATTTTACGATTAATAATTTGTAAACGTTTAATTTTATCGTCAACATTTTTACATTTTGTTATTATCAAAACGTTGAGAGGTCAAAAAATATAAATAACGTTTTTAGACATTATTTGTATTAACAATAAAATTTTTGCATAACTATTCATGTAATGACATTTGGTACATTAGGTTAGAAAAATGAAAGTTACAAAGTGATCAGGTTGGTGACCAGACTATTGCATTCTCTTTTCAAATTTTGTACAAACTAAATATCATATTATATATTTAAGTTAACTACATAAATGGTCCTTGTGGTTTGTCGGGTATCACACAAATGGTCCCTCAGAAGATTTTTTTGCGGATCTCCTCCCCATGGTTTTGACCCGTCACGGGTTTGGTCCCTCAAAGTAACTTTCGTTGATTTTTTCGTTATCTCCCAAAGTATGGATTGGTAATTCTGTCTTTTACCTTTTGGCGCTCATTTTTTGAGTAGTATAACAGTCGGCTGACTTTTTAGTCATACCTAAACTTCTAAACATTAGTTCACTCACACCTAAACTTCTAAACATTAATTTACTCACTCACCTCCAAATTATCGACACTTAAACCTCACTCACCCTAAATCACTAACCCAACAGTTAGCATAAAATTCAATTGAAGATGTCGAATGATAAGGTAACTAATCACTAATCAATTTGCTTATTCATATGCTTATCTACTTATTTCATTATTTGTATGCTTGTCTACTTATCTGTTATTGTTGTTCCCTTTGAATGGGATATAAGGTTTATCAAGTTAAACTAATCACATACCATGGCAACAAAGTGAGTTTTAAACATATATATGAAGCAATATAAAGAACAGTTTAAAACACACATAGAAGTAACTTTTCAACGTATAGGTTTTTTTAGAATCAAATAAAGAATCTTTGACACACCTTGCTTAAGGAATAGCAAGGTGGTTGAATGACAATTGGGGTTTTTATCTCATTCGAACTTAAACTCTTAACCAAAGTTAAGTGAGTAAGAAAACAAACTACTTAACTAGAATTGAAGCTTCACCTT
>BQNB010008465.1:34601-89877 GCA_026074375.1 Tanacetum coccineum
AACAGTTACCCCGCCTACCCTTTTCTTTCTTTCTTTACACTTTCTACCCTAGACTTTTAGGAATATTAAAATAGTTTTAATATTTTTAATTTTGTTTTAATAAAATTAGGGTTAGTTTTTAATTGATAAAATTAGGGTTGAATTGGCTTATAAAATTTGGGCATTTTTGTACCTCTAGATTTTTGCACATTTAAAGTAGATAAAAAGCATTTTTCTTTATTTTTCCAGTTAAATTTGTATTTTCTAAGAATTAAAATATGTTTTAGTAATTTCTTTTTCTTAAATAAATCATAGAAAATAGAAAAATAGTTAAAAAATTTTAATTATTTTTGAGATAATTTTCTTTTTAATTCTAGTATTTTTGAAAAATAAAAGTAGAATTTTAGTGATAATTTTTAGAAAAAGTTTATTTTTAGTAATTCATAAAAAATTCAAAAATAGTTAAAAAATTCTAATTCTTTTTTCTAAAATTTTCTTTCTAAATTTGTGATTTTTAGGTATAAAATTTGTTAAAAGTAGTGCCTTAGATTTTATATTTCAGTTTTAGATCACGTTTTTAATTTTTGTGTATTAAAATTTCATGCTAGTTAATTGTTCTTTTAATTGTGCTATTATATTCGTAGTGTAATTTGACTCGCGCGAACTCACCCCTGGATATATATCTAAATAAATACAAACACACAACAGGGGACGAAATCTCGCGAAAGCAATGAAACCGGAAGCAGTATAGAGTGTTCCCGGGTCGTTATGTCCCAACGAGGCTAGAAATGGAAAATCGAAAGACGATTGATGAATTATGTTTGAATATGACAAGGAATGATTTGGGCACTAATACTGATAAGCAAAAGCACACAAAGATAAGCAAAGAGAATAAGCTAAAACAAGCATAAAAAGCTAGAAATGGCAAAAAAAACTTAAAACTTTTACACTAAGACACAAATAAACTCAAATAAGCTTAAGACAAATCAAATAAGCTAAACTAACTCTAAATAAGCAAATACAAAAAGCAATTAAGCTAAATTAAACAAGATAAACACAACAGTACTAACAACAGTACTAACAGTATTAACTACCAGTACTAACTTAGAGTTAGTACTGCTAGGCTTAAGTTAGTACTGCTAGGCTTATAAAACACAAAGAAGCAAGAAATAAGCAAATAAGCTAAAACAGATAATTAACTACCCCTAATAAGCACTTAGTAAAAGGAATAAGCAACTAGAATAAACTAAAATGATAAATAAGCTAGAAAACTAAAACTGATAAACTCTTAAAATTATTTTGAAAAGGCAAATAAGTTCTACTGAAAACAGTAAACTAAAATAGGCTTAATCTACTCTAAAAGCTAAAGAAATCTTAAACAAGCTGAAATAATAAGCTGATGAGCTAAATTGAACTACCAGTACTAACAGTACTAACTAACAGTACTAACTTGGAGTTAGTACTGCTAGCTTTAAGTTAGTACTGTTCCAAAAGTGAACTAGCAGTACTAACTCTAAGTTAGTACTGCTAGTTGAAAATACCCCTGAAAACTTTCAAGTACTAGCTTCCAAAAGTCAACTAGCAGTATTAACTTATAGACTAACAGTTTAACAGTAGACTAACATACTAAGTAAGAAAGTAATACAAACACTTTTCAACTAGCAAATATACAAAATAAGCACTTAAAACAGTTCTGCAAAAAATAAGAAAGACAAGAAAAAGAGAAACTTACAACACCCTTGCTCAAAACAGGGTCAAACAGAGAATCTACAAGCTCTAGCTATGTAAAAACAATCTAGTGAGAGTCCATAAGCCCATCCAGACCTGGCTTATCATCCATAATATAAGCTGTGTTATATTTAGAGTGTGATTTTATTGATTTCTCTTAACTACTTAACTTTTTTATTGTTACTTTGATGAAAACAGCTTATGATAAGCCTGTGGTGAGCTTTTTGAAACACAAAACAATATGATAAGAAACTAACACTGTTATTGTAAATTGACATTAAATACTTCAAACTTGCATTAATCTGACAGTGTTACAAAATAAAAAGAAATAAAAGCTGTAAATGACTTGAAACAAACTGAAAATAAGCTAAATTATTTTTAAGATTAAAAACTAAAACTAGATTAAAAACTAGATTGATGGCTCCAAGGCTTACAAAAAGCTCTATATATAGCCGAAGTCTTGGACTTGTAGCTTGTGCTTCTTTGGAGAGGTAAAACCAAGTGTGCTAGTTGTGTGAGGTGAATCTAGAGCAAATCCCATCCCGTTTGATTTCTTTTGAGCTTCTTTAGAGACAATCTCAGCCCCGAAGTTGCTTGAATAGAAAAAGAGGGATTGCCAACATGGACTTTATAAGCGGGGGAAATATTATGGTGGAGATGAAATGATTTGGAGAGGATTTTGAGTGATTTTGCAGGAGAAGTATGGGAGCAAAACAGGGTGGTAGGCTGTTTTTGGTATTGGCAGGAAGAGGGAAAAAGGGTTTATATCAAGTTGGGTTTGTGACAGAGAAGAGGTTGAAGATTGATTAAGGGCAATGTTGAGGTTTTTGTAACAAGAAAATCCCCTCCACACTTTCTTCTTTTCATTCCTTTTTTTTCCTTCTTTTCTTATTTATAACATGAAGCTTCCCTGGTTGTCATAATCAGTCCCTGTGGTTTATTATAATAATATAACTTAGTGGTTTGGCATTATATGACCCCCTCAAGTTATATTTTTCTTTGCTTTTCTTCTCGGAGTTGATTTTGACTTGATTGGGTGCTTCGTCTTCACACACATTTCCATCTCGTGTCTTGTTTTGCGTTTTTTTTGGCTGGCTTTTCGTCTTTTTGTGAGATATCCGTTCCTGCACAACACACAATTGCAAACAAGCATCATATTTGGCATTTTGAGTACGTTTTTTGGTTATTTTTAGCTTGTTTTTTAAAGGTAAAACAGTAAGTGATAATAAGCACATACCAACGATCCAATTATTTCTCCTTTTCACGCCTCGAGTTGTCCTCTTCCCGCCTTAGTGGGGTGTGATAGATTAGGTATTCAGAGCTAAGGTTTAGCGAAACAAGGTGGGGTTTGGCCTAGACTATAAACCTACGAACCTTCATAAAACTTGCGTAATAGGATCTTCCGAGTGCGGTTTTTCCACATATATTCGTCTATCGCGTAAATATATCATCTATCGTCTTAGATAAGTCCAATCACTGGGTTTTGTGTGAGACTGATACAGAGTACAACGAGAAGCATCGTATATAAATAATACGTGCCAACGAATTATGGATGCATCACACCCACGCGGACTTGTGAACATGCTCACATCAAATCGGTGTAACACCTTAGGTCCACGGTCGATCTATATATAATTAGGACCGCTATATGCCAAAAAAAAATATATTTCCCCTCCTACCTAATGTTACCTATGCTCCTCTCCATGTAATAAAAGCCGCCAAGGATGATGACAACGAAATTCATGCCGATCAACTGCTAGCACCACGAGGTGAGAAAGGACGGTAGACGCCTGGTAGAGAGGTGGAAGAACTGTATAACCAACTGGCAGAGGTAGTGGACGAACTAGAGAACAAGATGGTCAAGGAGGTGGCCGAGGTAACGGATTGAATGGAGGCGTTGACGAAGTCCCTGACTTCTCCACGGTCATCGATCAACAATTGTAAGACCTACTTCCTACTATCATGGAAAGGGTGGTGCGATAGTTTACACTCGCTCTACTGAGAAAATGGAATCATTTCAAGATATGAGTGGGTGTGAAGATAACCAAAAGGTCAAGTACAGTGTCGGTTCACTAATTGGTAAGGCACTGACATGGTGAAACACCCAGGTCAAGACTAGAGGCCGGGAAGCCATAGTTGGCATGACCTGGAAAGACTTTAAGACTTTGATAAGAGAGGAGTTAATGTTCCAAACAATGAATGTAGAGTGCAAAGCTGGAAAATAGAGGTTTCTGTGTCACGTGATGGTCGGAGCTGGCCATGCAGCGTACACTGATCGACTCCATGAGCTTGCTAGACTAGTCCCTCATTTGGTTACCCTTGAGAACAAAAGGATTAAAAGGTACATCTATGGCCTTGCTCCACGGATCTGTGGGATGGTGGCAGCAACGAAGCCAACGATAATTCAGAGTGCTATACTAAAAGATGGAGTGTAAACCGATGAGGCAATTAGGAATTGATCTTTGAAGAAAAACACTGAGAAAAGAGGAAATGGCGGGGAGCCGAGTAGGGATGGGAATGTTAAGGATGATAACAAAAGATCTAGGACTGGGATGGCATTTTCCACAACCACTAACCCAGTTAGGAAGGAGTACATGGGTTCGACACCCAAATGCACAAACTGTAATTTCCACCATAAGCCCGAGACGCCTTGTTGTATGTGTACGAACTGCAACTGCTTAGGGCATTTTGCCAATGATTGCAGGGCGGGGCCAAGAATGGTGAACCCACTAAATGCGAAAAACCCGACAGCTACTCGTGGGGAGTGCTTTGAATATGGTGGTACTGATCACTACAAGGCAGCATGCCCTAGGTTGAATCGAGCACCAGGACAAGGAGGAAATCGTCCAAATCAAGCTATGGCTATTGAGGGAGTTAAGTCATGGAAACAATTAATGCAGGCACGTGGAAGAGCATTCGTGATGGGAGCAAAGGAAGCTCGGCAGGACCCTAACATTGTGACGGGTACGTTCACTTTAAACAACCACTATGCTACAACACTGTTTAATTCTCAGTAGCCCGATTATAGCTTTGTTTCCACCACTTTCATACCTCTGTTAGACATAGAGCCCAATAACTTAGGTTTTAGTTATGAGATCGAAATAGCTAGCGGACAACTAATAGAGATCAATAAGGTATACATGGTTAAAATCTAGAGATAGAAGGTCATACCTTTGACATCGACTTAATACCGTTTGGACACGGAGTTTTGTGTAATTAAAGGGATGGACTAAGTTTCCCGTAGCACAAGGCCGAGATGGTCATGCCAAGAAAAAGTAGTTAGAATTCCACTACTTACCAACACGAAAATGCTTAGAGTCTTAGGTGAACTGGCCAGAAGGAAGGCGTAGCATCCATGAGTTGCGAAGCAGAAGGGCAAAAACTGAAAGACCTTGTCGTATAGAAACTTCTACGAGTTTATTTCTAGACACCTATCCAGATTACCCCCTTCCTGAGAAAATCAAATTCTTAATCGACTTAATCCCGAGAGCAATGTCATCGAGCAGTTCTCCCTATCGTTTGGGCGCCCCTTTAAAAATGGAGGAGTTGTCGAGTCAACTCAGAGAACTCCAAGACAAGGGTTTTATTCGACTAATTTCATCGCCATGGGGAGCACCGGTATTATTCGTCAAGAAGAAGGACAGTTCTTTTAGGATGTGTATCGACTATAGAGAGTTAAATATTTGACCATCAAGAATCGTTATCCCCTTCCTAGGATAGACGACCTATTTGATCAACTGCAAGGATCACAATATTTCTCTAAGATAGACCTTCGGTCCAGATACCATCAGCTGAGAGTGCATGAGGGAACATTCCAAAACTGCATTTAAGAACTCGATATGACATTTTCGAGTTTACATAAAAGACCCATTGGTTGATGAATGCACCAGCGGTATTCATGGACATTTGATAACCGAGTACTAACCTTACTATACTAGATTGTATCACGTATTCCAATCATCGACCATTTTGATATACACAAAGCAGAGAGAAGGACATAAAACGCAATAAAGTGTGGAGAAACCTATAACGGCAAAAGATGAAAATCTCTACGTGTGAATCTGGTACGAGATGTCACACCCCGCCAAGGGCGAAACGCGAGAGACTAAACAAGAATGGATATCATCACAACATAGGAGCCTAAATAGAGAATACTAAAATGAAAACTAAAGTAAAGCAAAGACACAAAGATGTCAGAACATTACCCACAACCTAATGGGTCTTTATTAATGAGAAAAGGTCTCGTCCCAATAACTGACATGCACACATAACCCAAATAATTCATGCAACGCATTTATTTCAAAACAGAAAGCATAATGAAACTCCAAGCCATCCTACTAGTCTCTTCTAGCCACTTTGCTCTATACTTAGCACCATTAAGCTCACCTAAATGGGCTTAAACGTCAACATTAAGTGAGCGAGAATCATAGTTACGACATACAACCTTATCCAGAATAAACTTTTCAATTAGCTGCTGCAATTACCAAAACAATTCATGACACCAATTAACCACAACAGGACGGAACGTGCCCACGATCTACAATCATTCCAACTACGTATGTGCGCTACATGGCCTCATATTAGCTCACGCAGTCTTACCACCGTCACACCTCGTTTTGCATATTGGGATCTACAATACCAAACATACCATACACAGGGTAGGCTACCCATCCGTCCCAAACACAACACACTAAAAGTAGTCGTATCGTCACCGAGCCAATACACATAACCAACAGCAAGCTTAAAAAACATTTTAACACGACAACAAGCATCATTCTCACCCCAAAATAACATTGAGAAAAAATGGGCTATGAAACTCACCTTGCTTTGCTTTCCTAAAAGATTCCAACAAAAAGCTCACAAACAACTATCACAAATTAAAAGAATTGGTAATATAAAAATCAACAAAAAAACTCGTGTGTTACTAAAACCTACTACAAGACAAAAGCTTATTGCACAAGTACCAATCCTATATGGATATCTATGGTGTTTTATTAACCTCATGGTCACCCCGACACCATACCCAAAGCTTTACCACTTTGGTTAACAAGTTTCACTATGAGTCACAATTGTTCAAAAACTGCAGAATTTAGACATGACTTAGACGACTCAAAAACCTCTACTTACTGACCTTCCATAATTCATACCAAAAATCCCCTATGTTCATTTATATATATAACTACGCATGATTCCAAACCTTTACATGCATAAATCCTCTAGAAAATCAAACTTCAAAACAAGTCCTAAATCTGATTTTTTGCATACTAAAAAGTTTGACCTAAAAACCATACTTAGACACTAAATCAGAAGCTCTCTTTGGGGGATTTCTAATAAGACTCATAGAACTAAACTTCTGTAGAAGGTCGAAGCTAAATTCGAATTATAAGTGGGGGTTTTATATCACTCGTATATCTGACCTAAATCTGCCCCATATATCACTTCTTGACAACTTTCCTTGCAACCAAATGTTTTGACTGACTTCCCGACCTCAAAAACCTTCGAGCCGGAATATCAGAAACTAGACCTCTCTGACTAACAATCATAAGCAACCAGAAACTGACGAAAAAAAGCAAATACCAATCTATTGAGAAATCAGCAAACAACAAAGCCCTAAATTTTGCCTCCCAATCTAAATTCAAATTCTAAACGGCATATAAACCCAAACGAATACACCCATATTATCCTAATTAAACCATAATCATTATAACATGATTTATTATATCATTAATTTACAGATGTTATGAAACCCTAATTATCCATCATAATAATTATTACATGTTTTTAATGATAATTAACTCAAGAGATTATAATTTATACCTTAAAAAATTCGAATCTTTGAACACAAAAGATCACCAAACTTGAAAGATAAAAAAAAATTCTTCTTCCTCACTTTGATAAAAATTCGTCTGGAACAATTAAAAACAAGGGTGATAAATGGTTTTTGGTATTATAAGGTTTACAAAAAGGTTTAGGATAGATATCTTTTACCAATTTTAATTAGAGTAAGATTTGTTTTCCTTTTTTTCCTTTCTTTTTGACCGATTTCCTCTTTATATATATATTTATATATATATATATATATATATATATATATTTTTAATTTATTTATTAATTACTTAATTATTTGCATTACCTTAAGTTTTTATAAAAACCTAAGCTTATTTGAGGATACCTTTTTTGCGTAAAACGCAATATCAAGACTTTTAAAATAAATAACTGTTTCATTTTTATTTTTAACCTAACTTTTCCAAAAATAGAATTTCACATTTCATTCTTATTTTAACAACTACACCTATTCTACCAATCATTACTAACACAGAAATATGTAGACGTAATATACTACACGATAAATCACTAAAACCTTAAATCACAAAATCATTTTCCTGTTCACCAAAAGTGAACGAAATGAATTCAACCAATCTCACCACCATTCCAATCTCATTGAGATGATCACACTCAATAGATTGACTACCAATTTCTCACATAATCCACATAAACGCATATAAACACATATAATCACATAACCCATTCATTGCAACAGATACATAAGTCAACACTAATAGTTTGACTAACCTGCTCAAGTCATGGTTGTCACAAAAAGAGAGGAAGACTGTTCCTTTGGCATGTGATATAACGGTGAGGTCATTCATGTAACCCCAACAAGATTAAAACTATTAAGATTGGGAAGGCCCCTAAACTCCATCAAAAAGTCCGTCATTCTTAGTTTTTAGTAGTATAAACCGACAATTCATCAAGAAATTTCTCTAAGATTACCAGATCACTTACCATCCTAGACTTGGAAGGCAAGATGTATGATTAGGGTAAGGAATAGGAGAGGGCATTTTAGACTTTGAAGGATAAGTTATGTAATGCACCTGTTCTAGCTCTCCCTGATGGGCCAAAAGACTTTGTGGAATACTGCGATGCGTCATGCGAAGGCTTAGGGTGCGTGCTGGTGCAAAGGGGTAAGGTGATTGCATATGCCTCTAGATAGTTGAAGATCTACGAAAATAATTACACCACCCATGATTTGGAATTGAGTGCAGATTATTTTGCTCGTTAAAGAATCACAGAACCCCTACTTGTAAGGATGAAAAGCGTCAATTTATACCGACAAATAAGATCACCAGCATATCAATCAATCAGAAAGAAACTGAACATGCATCAATGTCGTTTGATAGAGATTTATCAGTAAATATGACTGCGAAATTATTCGCTAAACCATCTTGATAAGGCGAACGGAGTAGTCCGATGCACTAAGTAGAAAGGAGAGATTTAAGCCTAGGAGAGTTTAAGCTATGAACATGACCATTCAGTTGAGTATCAAGGATAAAATACTAGCGGCTCAGAATGAAGCATCTGAGGCTGTCAATGCACCAGCAGAAATGCTGCGAGGGCTAGACGAGCAGATGGAACGTAGGATTGATGGAGCATTATATTATCTAGATCGAATTATGGGGATCCTTTGACTGGTGATGTGAGAACCCAGATAATGGATGAAGCCCCATAATCGAATCCTTAGTACATCCAGGAGCAGATAAGATGTACTCATGACCCTTAGGGATTGTACAGGTTGCCAAGAAATAAAACAGGATATAGTCCCTTGTGGGTTTAACAAGGGCTTAGGTACTTGTATCAAAGTTTTAAGGCTGAACACAGAGGCCACTACCGGCCTGCTGTACAACCTGAGATCCCCAAGAGAAAATGGGATAGAATAGCCAAGGACTTTATGTCACGAAATTGCCAAGACAAGTAGTGGACATATTCAATCTGGGTCAATGTGGGATCGATTTTACAAGTCTGCTCACTTCCTACCTATGCGTGAAAACTATAAGATGGATAGACTAGCTAGACTCTACCTCAATGAAATCATAGCAAGGCACGGTGTGCCAATCTCGATAATATTCGATCGCGATGGTCGCTTTACGTCACGATTTTGGCAATCAATGCAAGAGGCATTAGGAACACAATTGGACATGAGTACGGCTTACCATCCTCAGACCGATGGTTAGAGCGAGCGTACTATTCAACTTGAAGAACATGCTTAACGCATGCGTCCTCGACATCGGAGGAAGTTGGGACGTCATCTATCGTTGGTTGAATCCAAAATTTTATATTAATTTGGGCATACAAAACTCAGGCCCAAAAAGGGACAATAAGAGCGCGGCTTATTTTAACCCTTTTTGGGTTCGCTTTATTTTTCATAGCTTTATATTGTTGGCTTATTGTAAATACAAGAAATACAAAATCTTGTATTTCATAACATCCGATGTTTACTTGGGCTTATATAGAATACTAATGATTGTTTGGGCTTATGCATGCCGCGACCCCAATAATAGCCCAATAAGACATCGCTTATATTTTTGGGCTTTTTCGTTCGGCTTAATTTTGTTGACGTATAGATGCTTGTACCAATTTGATTATTTGACTCTAACGAGTTTTGGCTTATGTTAGTATTGGACTTATCATATTGGGCCTATTTTGGGATTAAAACTAAAGAATAAGGATTTTGGACTAATATTGGGCCTTAAGGCCTAATAAGCAAAAAACTAATCTGTTTGAACATTTAAAACGGAATTTGAAATGTTTTATACTTGTATATATTAGAATAGTTAAAACATTCATTTGGAAAACATGTTTTGATAAAACGTCACGTAAATGAAGATTTTGGCATTTTGTCAAAAATATGTTGATTTGAGGAAAATGTTTGAAAATAAGGTTTAAAACCTTGGAAAGCTTTTATAAACGAACGGGTCATGCCGAAATTTTATAAAAATACTATACTTAGAAATATTTCACTAAAACTTACTTTTTTCAAAATCCGACAAAAGACGGAATAATAAAAAAGTATTATTTTAATAAATCAACAAAAAGATGAAAAATATATTTTATAATCCTATAAAATATAAAACTCTACCAAACATCTTACGCATTTAAAATGTGTTGATACTCATTCTATAAATACTTAATCTAGATAACTTGGGGTTTACCGGGTAAATCGTCGAAACATATTCCAATGATGGTTTATCGTCTATTTATTTACTTCTAAATTCCTACTTCTTATTCATTTCACTTGCCTACTTTCTTTAATCAATAACGAGTACATAATACTCTTAATATATACCTACATTATGTGTATTCTCTTGCAGGTCCTGCCCCCACTTGTCGAACAACACACACACCAATAATACAAACACAATTGTACAACACACATTTTAAGACTCTTATGCATCAACCCTAAACCTACATTTAAAACAATTCTGAATCGGACATTAATGGATTAGGTCGTGTCTGGACGCCGTTGCACTCTATTGTTTGATCATCTTTTGTCAGCTACTTATCATCTTTGTTTAAGGTGAGTTCCTCCGTAGCCCCACTTTTTAAACTATTTTCCGTTGGGGGAAAATGATACTCAAATCTATTTCCATCTTATGTGTGTCCGTAAATCTAAATAAAATAGAGTATGTTATGGTAAAAAGAATCCCTAATGAAAAATGTGTATGATCCATCCATCTTAGTGTTGGAAATTTAGTGCAATTGTGGGAATTGGATCATACTTGAAAATGGGTTTGAATGTACGGAGTGTACACCCATCAAGTCACTGATTTTCCCTGATTCTTTTAATGGTTTGATTAAATGGGTGTTTATTTGCCTATTTAAGTGGCAGGCTGCATTAATTGACCATAGTTAATTTGGTCATGAAATCATTATTCCTAAATTATGAAGGATAATTGATTTGACTGCATTAATTAAACATATTTAATTTGGTCATGAAATCATTAATTCTTAAATTATGGAGGATAATTATGAAAGAGATTAATTGGCCATTAATCTCTCATTAATTTCATTATTAGGTTTTGAGTAAATCCCTATAAATAGATATCACAATTGCATGAAAAAACACACAGAAAACAAAAACACATATAAACACAGGGTTCTTGATATGTGCCTAGAACAAGAACAAACACTTGGTTTTATCCCAATGAGGTATTCGTGTAACCCAGGCATAGGGTCGAATAATCTTCTTTGGAAAGTGATTACACGACTTCAAGTGATATCCGGTAACCATCTTGGTAATTAGCTAGGTTATTGATTGTCTTCACCCTGATCTGGGATCTACTACAACCAACAATTTTCTACTAAACGTTCAATTTTCCACATTAAACTCAGCTACCAAGTTTTCTCAGTGGGGAGTTGGGTGTCCTAGCATTCAGTGACTTAGTTGGACTTTAATCTCATCCCTTCGGCAGACTTTATAACCAAGTCTCTTGCCAGTCCCTTCGTTAAGTGATCAGCTAAGTTTTGTTGAGACCTCACAAACTCTATAGATATCACCTCATTCATGATCAGCTCACGAATCATGTTATGCCTGACACCTAAGTGTCTAGACTTCCCATTATACATCTGGCTATAAGCCTTTGTCAATGTAGCAGCACTATCACAGCGGATAGAAATAGGTGTTATAGGTTTGACCCATAATGGAATCTCAAGGAGCAGGTTATTCAACTATATAGCTTCCTTACCAGCAGTTGCTAGAGTCACAAATTCATATTCCATTGTTGAACCAGTGATGCAAGTTCGCTTCTTGGAAGCCCAAGAAATTGCACCACCACCAAGCAAGAATACCCAGCCACTTGTAGATGAATTTTCCTTAGTGTTGCTGGTCTAGCTTGCATCAGTGTAACCTTCTAATACTGAAGGATAACCAGTATATGTCAATCTATAGTCTATGGTTTTCTTCAAGTGCTTCAGTATCTGCTGAATTGCTTGCCAGTGCTGAGTGCCAGGATTACTAGTATAAATACCAGCTCAGATTTCACCCCCAGCAAATGCAACAGTCAGGCCTTGTGACAAGTCAGGCATACATTAAGCTGCAATCAACCCCAGAATACTCAAGTAGAGATACAGCCTGACCATAAATGGTCATGTACTGCTTCTTACTTGTATCTAAAGGAGTCACTTACAATATTGCAATCAAAGTATTCTTTAATTTCTTTAGACCAATTCTCAATGATAGTGTCGACAGAGAAAGTGCTATTCCATTACTTATACATGTTTCACAAAAAAAAAAAAAAAAAAAAAATTTAAAAAAGCAAATAAAAAAAAACAGAAATAAATCAGACAGCAATACAGATTCACATAACAAGATCCTCAACGTTTGCAGACGCAGACAACATACGCGACACTTTATCAAGAACAAACAACCGCAACTTAAATTTTACTTAATTTTTCATGTAAAATACAGTACGGTATCGGACCTGCAGTCCAGTTCACCAGACAATCTCTTTTGAGCTTTCCTTGAGGGGATACGAGCCTAATCACACATTTTTGCACAGTTTTAACTCATGGAATGTCTCTAGCATAAGATTAAAACGCCTAGAAACCTTTGCAAGTTGTTATTTTGTCCTTCTAAAAACACTGGAAAATTGAGAAGATGTTATAAAAATATGGTTTTTATGTGACTATGGGTTCCTGAACTGGAACTACCTGTAGGGTTGGGAGAATGATGATAAAATAATAATAAAAAAAGAAAAAAAAAAAACCACACCCTCACCCAAAATCCCATAATCCACTAACCACGGATCCACACACGCCGTTTCAGCATAAGTTAAAACTCCTAGAAATCTTTGCAATTGTTTTTTGTCTTCTAAAACATCTGGAAAATTGTGTAGATGTTCTAAAATGTGTTTTTGTGGACTATGAGTTCCTTGATCTATTTCTAGACCTAAAAAGTTAATCTTAGTTTTAAAAAGATTGGTTTTTTTTTTTTGAAAGGATTATACCATGTTTTGAGATAGTTTTTAGAACTTCTAAAACGTGAATATAATGTTTTTCTTTGTTATCACTGAAAACAATTATGTCATCAACATAGACTGTACAAAATTTTTCTAGTCCACGAAGTGCATTTTGCATGTGTCTTTGGAAAATACTTGGGGCTTGTTTAAGGCCAAAAGGAACTACTTTCCATTGAAAATGTCCGTTAGGACAAGTGAATGCAGTAAGCAATTGTGATTGTTCGTCTAGCAAAACTTGCCAGAATCCAGATTTGCAATCGAAACTGGAGAATATGCTTTTTCCTCTTAAGAGGGTTAAAAGTTCTTGCATATTGGGGAGATTGTGAGAATCTCCAATAGTGGCTTCGTTAATCTTTTTATAATTAACAACCATTCTTTTCTTTCCTCTTCTTTTTTCAGCTTCATTTTCGACTAAAAAGGCTGGTGACATATGAGGAGATTTTGATTGGACAATTAACTTCATATTAAGAAGTTCGTTGATTTGTTTTGTGAATTCAATCCTATCTTGTGGAGAATAGCACATAGGTTTAACTCTAATGACTGTGTTAGGGTCAATAAGTTTGATTGTTGCCTTCATCCATCCTTTGGTTTTTTGAGGATCAATAGGATTTTCAGAGCATACTTTATCAAGAATTTCTTCGATGATTTTGTATTTGTTTATTTGTAAAAAGATGTTACATCCTTTTATGTTTTCCTGAGAAATGTTTGTTCCAGGAATTTGTTTGATCTTTGAATCTTTTTTCATAGATTCCAAGAAGTTTGGTTGCCCTTGACTAAAGGCTTTAGTGACCTTTTTTATGATTATTAGTTCATCGTTAAGATGAAAAGCAATTCTATCAATCCATTGAACAAAAGGTCCAAATAGTTGACAAAAGTTATTACCTAAGATTAGGTCAATACCAGAATCTTGTTGGTATATTAAATTCGTAACCAGAAAGTTTTAAGGAAATGTTCCTACAAACCTGATTAATTTTTATAGTATCACAATTGGCAATGGTAGCAATGATGTGGGAAAACATATTTACTGGCTAAGCAAAGAGATGCTCCAGTATCAATATAGCAGTGTAGCTTGTATTCTTTGAAGCCTTTGAATTTAAGGTTTCCTTGAATATATATTGAGTTTGGATTTGTTATATTTCTAACAGAATCCTCGTGTTTTTGAAGATTACAAACAAAATGCGCTTGAAACAGCATCCAGTGGTTCAAATGCTCAATAGCGATGGCGAACTTCCATTAATGGCACCATAACCTCATATGTACCTCATTAAAATAATTTCTTTTCTTTGAGACAAAAACGTTGATTTTTATGTCTTCATAGATATCTTCTATGGGTTCATATCCATGTAAAAGTGCAGTTCTACACATTTTTATCTTGGTTGGATATTGATTTTTCTTAGGGCATTCATTTGAATAATGTCCTTCTTCATTACAAGTCCAACACCTGCATTTTTTCTTTTCTTTGCCTTTGGGGCAATATTTTTCAGGTGGATCTTTAGTAGGTTTAAAGTATTTTCCTGGGGAAAATCTTTTCCTTTTTTGTTTCCACGAAGTTTTATACTTCTTTTTATATTTCTTTTTATAGAAACTCTTTTTCTTATCGTTTCTTTACTTCTGCCAATGTGCTAGAGTTTTTCCCATATTGATATATTTTCGCAGCAATTTCTGCTAGCGATTATTTAAGCTTTTTCTGCTTATATCTAGTATCGCAGATTTTTGTGATTTCTTCTTTTGCTAATCTTGTTGCAAAAGCAAGACTATTTTTTGAGATGATGTTTCCTTCGTTTTTCCATCTCTGAATAGTTTGTTCACTTATGATTGGTATTTTCATAAGATAGGCTTCAATCCATTGAAGATGTTCACTTAATGGAATTTTATATATATTTTTCTCATAAACACATGTGTATTCATCAAGATTACAAATATTTATGAGTTGAACTCTAGTTGATTTCTCCTAGCTTGTTCTTGTTCTTTGATTATCTCTAAATCTTTGTTACCACTGGTAGTCGTTTCTCTACAAAACAATAGTACTTATAGTTTTCTACATGGAGCTCGAAAAAGTCTATTCCATTGAAGGGTCTTCATCCATTGTGCTTGTACTTACAAGACTTTGGATATTGCCTTCTGTTTTTTTGGCCGATTAGAGTTAAACTGAGTTGGCAGTTTGAAATCGTCTTGATTGGTTTGCAAATCAGGGATATTTCAGTGGACCATTTTTCAAGGATTCTTTTTCTTTCTGTTAAGTCAGAAATACAATCTAGATTGAGTATGTTTATAGCTCCTGAAGAAGAGCTGTTTTTATTTGGAATTCCTTTATGCATAGGCATCCTGAATTCATAGTTCCTAGATTTATTTTTGGAGGATTCTCCTTTTCTATATTCGGGTTATACATGTTTATCTTTTCAGTTTTGAATGGTAGTTCTTCATCTGAGTCGGACTCAGTTTCAGGTTCCTTCATTTTATGATCTGTTATAGTATTGAAAATTGTTTAGGAAGGATTTTTTCAAATTCTTGTTGGGTTTTCTTTTTGAACTGTGTGTTGCACTCCTCATCTTCGTATGACAAGAGTTTTATTAGATGTTGGTCACAATCATCTATGTTATTGAAGAAAAATTCTTCGAGTTGAGATAAAAATACTCATTTTTTTGTTTTAAAGGAAAACATTTCTTGTTTTTCTTTTGGTTTGCTAAATGGGTTTTTTAGCGCTTGCTTATTTTTAAGCTTTCATTTTAGGTTATGAAGATCCTAAAATTGGGTGGACGAAAACTGTATTAAACCTTTTAGGCTAATGGTAAGCTTTAGGCTCTTTAGGCATTATTTTTTAATTCGACTTAAAATCCTCTCTTTGTCAATATTAATTATTAATTCATTATGTCAGTGTGATTACTTAGCAGAGGCTTGTTCTAATGCCGTTTTATTGTAAATTTTTTCAAGTAAATCATTATTTTGGACTGACTTTGTTTTATTTATGAAGGTCACAGTACTTCACGGTTTGAATGCTAGCCATTTATTCACACAATAACTCAGTTGAGTCTGATCTAGGATTCTTGTTTATTTTAAAGCAGTATGTAGTGAGAATGTTGTATTTCTTCTCATGTTACTTGCCGCGGTTTTATACTCCCGCCCTTCCCCCCCCCCCCCCGCCTCTCAAGATTGTTGTATAGAGACTGTGAGTCTGTCGAAACATTGGCATTTAATTTTGCCGCTTAAACTTACAACACCTTACTCAAATCAATTTCTATGTCTTTTTGGAGTTGATACCAAAATTTATTAAACATAGAAGTCTTAGATTTCAAGGTTTTTTCACTTTGATCTTTACTTAGTCCAAAGTAAGATAGAAGTTTGGAAACTCCTAACCAATTTCTTCCAACAATTTGATTGATATTGTTGGTTGAGTTCATAACGTTAGCAACGCTGGGATTAGCGGTACTGAAAACGTATTTTCTAGAAGTTGGATCAATTCCTTCATCTAATTTCTTAAAATTTAGGATTTTTCCTTTTTTGTATATGCGCGGGTAGGGCACAGTTAAAGATTTTGAATAACTCATCCGTGAAGGATTTTGTGTAAATCTTCTTTTAGAGATCTATGGTTTTGAGACATTATCCTCATACTTTACTTATATTTGAAGGAAGATGCTTCTCCAACGTGGGGTGTTTCTCCCAATGTGGAGTTTATTTCTTTTAACTTGAGTTGGTGGTTTTTGACCAATTAGTTTTTTATTTTTAGCAATGTCAATTGCCCAAGTTTCATCAATAGGTTTTATAGTAGCAAATTTGCTACCTTCAACACTACCTATTTCGTTAAAGAGGTCATCGATTTCGATATACTCTTTTTCTCTGTAATCTATGCTGTGATGACTGGTGTTCAAGCTACGCCCCCCCACGACTAAATAGGTGATGCTAAACACCTTGTTTGTTGCCTGGTTTCTTAAGATCTGATCTTTCAAAACTCATGTACCTAAGGCAAAGGGTTTTGATCTAAATCTTTAGTATCTAAACTTATTCATACTGTGGTAAACAGTTTGTTTTTCCTTAGTGAAACATAATCTAGAGAATGGGTATGATTTCCTCTTGCAATTCCAATGATACATCCTTTCTAGACTCAATTCTATTATCTAGGAGAACCATTTTTATAGGAGTGTCTATGCCACTTCTAAATTTTGATTTAATTAAAATTTTAACTGCTCCTAAATGGACGGCAACTAATTTTATTTTGGACTTATACTTCTAAGATATAGCTGCTCCTTCTAGTGTAAACACATATCCAATCGTCAATCTATAATCCTTTATATCTGATATCCAATATGCATCATTGTATCCTTCGATAACAGCAGATATCTATCATAATGCAGTCCATAATCGCAATTGTATCTCAAATAATGAAGTGCCCTAGTCGTAGCTTTCTAATGTGCAGCACTAGGATTACTAGTATACCTAACTAGCTGCTAACAACATACGCTAAGTTAAGTCGGGTACCTTTCATTAAATACATTAACAAGCCAATAATTCTTGAATACTCTAATTGGGCAACACCTATGCCTCTATTTTTAGATAGATGCAAACTAGTGTCAATTAGAGTTCTAGCTAGGCCAGAATCCCCCACATTTTGTGTATTAAGAATTTTGTTCACGTAATATGCTTTGTAACATTTCACATTTTCAAGTCATTTACGACTTCAATTATTCTATTATTTATTTTTAGGCTTTTACGCGTTCGCTTTTAATTTTGATCGTTAAGATAAATCGCGTAAACTAAAAATGATCATTTAACGTAAACAGGCATCAAACAACTAAACGTTTACATCAAGTAAGTGTTATAAAGTTATTAGAATGATAATTTATAACTTTACGCTTTTTAATTTTATTAGTTACGTAAAACGTCTACGTAACGCAATAAAACTACACTTTTGCATGCATGGCAAACCATAAACCCACCTACACTTCAATAAATACCCACTAATACCCATAATACCCAAAAACTTCATAAACTTTGGTCAAATTCAGCCCCTAACTAAATTATACCATACAAACACATGTATACACTTCCAAATTAAATCAAAACCCTCCACTAACACTATTAAACAATCATAGTTATTATCCAAGGGATTAAAACACCACTTTTGTCACCATATTGTCTCCTTCTTTATGTTCTATATTCAGCAGCCATGAAGCAAAAGGAGAGACCAAACAAGCATGCATAAGGCTTGTCATATCATTCTTACACCAAAGCAATCCATACCATGCTCTTACAAGACCTAAGTAATATAAAAAAAATACATATCCCTTACCCTAATTGTCTCCATAACCGGACACCATAAACACAACACCAAAAACCATTTGTTGGTTTCACTAGAATGGTATTCTTTATGTTTTAGCTATATATAGAAGGCCATAAAGTGGAAGTATGCTTCCATTTCTCATTTCAAGCAAACCAAAACATTAAAACCCTTTTTTGATGTCCTTAAACCCACGGGCTTGCATTTCTCACACTCATAATACTTCACATTTTGATTTCTAAGCTAGTTACACGTGTTTAAGGTGTAGTATTAATCATATACAATGTGTCTTGGGATGCTTGGTTGGTTTGGGTATTTTATAAGGTTTTTGAGCAAGAAAGAATTAGGGTTTTCTTGGTTAAGTTAGACTTTTGTGGAAGTATTTAGGGTTAAATACTTGGGTCTTGCTTGTGCACTATCATCATTCATCTTCATCAAGGTCTTCTAAGAACCCTAATCTTTTCAATATGTTAGTTTCATGTTTTATATAATTGTGTATAGTTAAATCATCACCTAGGTTTTTCTATTAAAGTTTATAAAGTAAAAAACGTATATATATATATATATATATATATATATATATATATATATATATATATATATATATATATATATATATATATATATACACGAATTTATTTTTCCATGTGATTAAGATGATGTTTTAAATATGTCAATATGCTTAAAATAAGAATTTACAAGTGTTGGGTAATTTATGTAATTAATTGTTAAGTTGTTATTATTTATTTAATTATAAAGTTTATAGAATTAAATAAATATGTTGGATTTTATTCCTTGTACAATATGGACATATTATGATATATAGGACTTATTAAATACACAAGATATGTATTATATAAATTAGAGGACTTGTGATAATTTATATAAGTTATTAATACCTAAAACAAGTTTATTTAAAAGTTACAAACACATTTCGAATTTACTGTAGACCTGGGAGAAAATATTTTATAATTTTATAAAATAATACATATTATTAGCTTTCTAAATCAATAAAGAACTCACAAAACGGATAAATAACGAAGGAGTTATGATTTCTACAAGATTTACATTTATAAAAGTATTTTTATAAAAGAAAGTTATAAAAATAATACAATTCGAATCTGAGTAAAATATTTGATATTTTTCTGTAAAATTAGATTTCATAAGGATTATGAAAAGGTAAGAAACTTGAAAATCCAATGGGTAATGAATTAGTTATGACTTTTTCAAGTTTATGTAATAAAGTGAACAAAAGTAACTTTATAAAAGTAATTTTATAAAAACCTGTTACTGTTCATCATAGTAGGCTGATAAGAAATATTTTTAATGGATAGAGCTTTTAATTACGAAGACGTGGGCGAAAGAATCACTAAAAACCAAATTAAAACGAATGAGATATGATTTTTATACGATTTCAACAATTAATATTTATAAAAAGTATTTTTATAAATTTACACATACTGTTACTGTTCACAACAGTAAAAATACACATAATAAATGTAATGGTTGATTAGATTTTTCAAATACGAAACCATACATATAAAGAACGTATTAAACGGAGGTAAAACGAATAAATTACGACATTTTTAATATTACAACAATTAATTATATAAAAGTAGTTTTATATAATTTATTAAATTGATTAAATGTTACTGTTCATCAGTAACTTAATATTTACAAATATGATATTTTAATATATCATTCAAATACGAACCTCAGGATAAAGAATATGCAAAACGGAATTGAAACGAAAAAGATATAAGGTTTATAAAACCTTATGCACTATTTTATACTTGTGCACTATTTTTGTGAAATCAATTAAACTAATTATATAATGTTATTATATAATTATCTAAAGGTGATAAAACAATTACTTTTCATAAACGAATAATTGTTGGACAATTTTAACATTTTCACAATACGGATTCATGAACATTTATTTTACAAATGCAAATCAAATTGTTTAATTTTCAAATTAAACAAAACACTTTTAGGTTTTGGTGATATAACTATATGCATTTTATGTGGTATGAGTTATTAAAGTACATGAGTACTATTCGACCTATATTTAATTAGGTTGCACTCAGATTTCGCTTGTCGATTCATTCACTTGATTCATTTCATTCACTACCTTTACCAAGGTGAGTTCATAGCCCCATGTTTTACTATATCAATGATTTACAACTTTTGGGGTGAGAAACATGCTTTGTTTTACAAATTGGACGTAAGTGTACATTTTATTAATCTGATTACGGTTTGACCTAAGTAGCTGTAACCCTCTGAGCCAATTATCATGATTAGTCAATTAACTTTATGTGAGCTGGAAATGATATAAATAGATCTATTTGGGGTTGACATCCCCATCCGGGTGAGTAGCTCTCACTGGTGTCACGGAGTGAACCAACGGATGTATACCATGTCAGATTCGGATGTTGCGGGTTAGAACATTATCACGGGCAATGTAGGCAATTTATATTGCAATTCATACATGTCGAGCTTCCAGTGTCCATGAGTTAGGGAAACGTATATTACAGTTTGTGATGTTTGCATATTGTTGATTTATCATACATTTGAAAATCTACGGTCCTACATAATTTACATAAACCTATGAATTTAACCAACTTTATGTTGACGTGTAAGCATGTTTTTTCTGGTCAATGAGGCCGAGGTGCTAAGGATACATTGGGATCAGTCTTTTGGGAGTCATTGCATTAGAAATTTGGAGTTATTGCATGTTGCTGGGTATTGTAATGATCTAATTCGTTGTTAATCAAGTGTTTGAACAATTAGCTGTTGTGCTTTCTGTATTTAAACAATTTCAATAAATCCAATGTATCGTATTTTAAACGACTCTTTTAGAGGTCGTTCTCATATCTTGTGTTATTGATCTATAATGTAACGCTCCCGGATACTCATATTCCGCTGTGACCCAATTTGGGGGTGTTACAGCAACAATTAACCATGATGTCATCAAACATTTTAACAAAATCATCCAAATCAAACATCTTAAACCCTCTTCATTCATCTCCAAAACCTTCATCACTTTTTTTTTTTAAAATGACGTCACCGGAATAAGAAGACCTCCATTTCTTTGGTACCCGTATTCCTCTTCTGCTTTGGTACCCGTATTCCTCCAAAGCCATGATCATTAGCTTGGCAGACGGCGGAGACAATGACGGCGGTAGCGGCTGACAACACATGATGTTGGCAAAGGTGGCGGCAGAACTAAACGGTAGTGGCGGCAAAATCTGATATGTGAGACGGCGGAATTTGGTGGTTTGAAGAAAGAAAGAGAAAGGTGTTTGTGTTTTTAAGAGAGATAAAATAGAGAGATGAAAATGGTGTAATGAATTTTGTTAGTGTGTTAGGTTTTTATACTCGTATTTGAGTTTGTGGTTTACACTTAAATGATGTTTAATGGACCGTTACAAATGGACCACATGAATGCAACAGTTACAATTTGACTGAATTGATGACAATATCAATGTTAGCAGTTACAAGTTGACTGTTTTAAAAAACGTATATGGGTCATTACAACTTTACCATTTAATTGGTTGTTACATGTTTTGGGGTGTTACAAGTTTTGGCTATTAAAGGATTTTAAAGGCTTTTAAATGTGTATGATGAATATTTTCTAATGGTTTTACATCTTTCCCAATAAAGTAATCTTTTTTACTTAATTTTTTAAGACTTCTAAAAATAGATGGGCTAAATACTTTATAAAGAAAGAGAAAGGTGTTTGTGTTTTTAAGAGAGATAAAATAGAGTGATGAAAATGGTGTAATGAATTTTGTTAGTGTGTTAGGTTTTTATACTCGTATTTGAGTTTGTGGTTTACACTTAAATGATGTTTAATGGACCGTTACAAATGGACCACATGAATGCAGCAGTTACAATTTGACTGAATTGATGACAATATCAATGTTAGCAGTTACAAGTTGACTGAATTAAAAAACGTATATGGGCCGTTACAGCTTTACCATTTAATTGGTTGTTACATGTTTTGGGGTGTTACAAGTTTTGGCTATTAAAGGATTTTAAAGGCTTTTAAATGTGTATGATGTACATTTTCTAATGGTTTTACATCTTTCCTAATAAAGTAATATTTTTTACTTAATTTTTTAAGACTTCTAAAAATAAATGGGCTAAATGCTTTATAAAGTAGTATAGACTAGTCATGTCTTCATCTTGATTTTTATGATCATGTAACTTTAACGATAATGTGGTATGACAATTAAACTAATTTAAATTTAGTTTTACTTTAATTTATTAACCTGTGTAGCGGATTAACTTTGGATAATGACTACAACTAATAGTTAAATTCTAACCATATTTTTACGATTTTGGAAGTAGGATCAAATTTTTGTTTTTATTGTGATTGTTTCACACGCTTATGTTGATATTGTAATATTACTCAAATTTACTCAATATAATGTTTATATGTTAAAATTAAGGGTAAATTATGGTTTACTTTTTTAACTTTTGGTCGATTTATGATTTAACCATGTAAATATATTTGGCCATATTTTTATCTTTAATTTTGTTTAACACATTGATTTAACCCCTTAACTTTGTTTGTCCATTTGATTAAAACCCCGTAAGTTTAATAAATATTTAATTAAGATATATAACTAATTTGGCTAAGATAATTATTTGTAACTTAAAACAATTGATTGTATTGATCATTACGACCAAGATAGTTCATTATTTGGATGGATTCATGTAGTAAATAAAACATACTAGTCATGTTCATGGGGGCATGTATCATGTTTAACAACCCGAACCCAACCTTGATGTGCAGGTATCCGAACTAGAATTAACAGATGTAGCATGTCGAGTCAATAAAAAATAGGGTACCCGCACCGTGAGGGCGATTATCTACTTTTGTCACAATTCAAAATGACACGTCTTATGATATATAAACTTTTTTGGTTTTTAATTATTATTATTTTTCTCGTTCAGACAAAGTGATGACATGAATAAGCAAATCAATAAGTCTCACTTTTTTAAACACCCAATTATTCTTTTTTGAAACTTATTGAAAATGGTAACATATGGAGTTAACATCCAATCTTTTAACCATGTTTTCTAGGATAGTAATAAGACGTTGGTAAAAGTAGTCGAAAGTTTTTATTAATTGTTAAATGTATAATCAAAACTGTAATTTAAAATAAAAATATATATAAACGAACATTTAAAGTTAAGAGGTATATTCAAAAACATAGTTTTAGAGTTGGGGAGAAAAACATTGTTCTCAAACAAAGTTAAAGGGTTAAATCGAATGGTCAAATAAAGTTAAGGATAAAAAAATTGCGAAAAAAGTTAAGTGATTAAACCATAAGTTGACTCAAAGATAAGTGATTAGATCATTATTTACCCTAAAACGCGGAACGATATAAAAATAAAGGAATAATGAAGTCATTTATCAGCAACAAAAACAAGAAGAAAATTACTCATTTTTGTAATGTCTTTATATTTGTAGGGCAGCAGCCCTTTGCCTAAAGATCTTTAGACGTTCTTGCAAACAAATTTTTGTTTGTTTTTTATGGCTAATAACTCTCGCTATAGTCATCGGATGTTCATATCCCCTTTTTTCAACGCTAGATTTATATCTATTGTTAAGCCTAAGGATAGATTTATCAATGTCAGAAATATATTCTTTTGTTTCAAGAATTTCTTGTTGTAAATCTTTAAAAAGATTTTTTAGATGAGCTGGATTAGTCATTTTGTAAAAGGATTTTTAAAGTTTTATCTTCTTTTATGTTTTGTAAGAAAAGGATGTTATGTAAATATTCGAGAAATTCTTACTCTATATGAATATTTAAATCATTGTACCTCACAACGGTGTTTGATAGAATAAAAGCCAGCCTGTCTTTTAGATGCTTTTGTCTTTTCCCCACGGCCATCTGCCTTCTTGGTACTTGTTGACGGTTGCATCAGACTCTGTCACGATTATTATAACCATTGTCGTCGTTATGAGAAACTTTGATTTTATTCATGATAGAGTTCCTCAAATGAGGATACTCAGAATATTTTACATAATACCCTTTTCAGGGTTTCTACTCACTATACATTTTGAAAGATAGTAATTACAATGATAGTTGTCTTAAGGATTTTTGGTCCAAGACGGAATGCCTTCTACTCTATGAGGAGGTGATCCTTTATAGGAGAGCCGTGAGGCTCTAACTTAACCATGGTTACTTTTCCTTCATGATTAAGTGTCTGCCATTATTAAAGAAAGGAATCTCTTTAATAAAGTAAAGTAGCATTATTGGAACTACTTTTGGCAAAGTTTTCTTTGTAGGTCCCTTTTATGATGACTCTTCATCCGTAGTGGGTTCTTTTGGAGTAGTGGAGGGTCCTACATCCTTTTCTTTACTCTTATCTTGACAAAAGATACAAGAGTGTTCTTCGAATAGCTGTTTTGCATGTTTGCAAAAAGCTTCTTTGGTTGTACTAGCCGCATCAATGGTATTGGTGAGAAAAGGTATCCCATATTGGGTGAGTAATTGGATATCTTGCTCTTCGGCTTCGTTTTTGTAACTAATAACTATGCAATGAGAATCAGCATAGTTAACCTTCCTGTTTTCTTCAGTGATGGCCTGAAGAATTATTTCCGAGATTCTCTTAAGACTTTGAACCCTTTGATTCTTGATGACTTCGAGAAATGGATTTTGTAACTTGTCTTCCATGGCTTTAGAGAATTGTAATTCCTCATTTTTCCTGGCGAGACCTATTTCCATACAGTGATATGGAGAATAATTTTCTTCATGATTCCAATCAGGGATAGAACTTGTAACCTTGATGTAAATCTTTTTATCTTGAGCCTTTAAAACATATGTTCTGAATTTTTTAATCGTCTCAAATACAGAGCTTTGAAACTCTTTTATTTCTAGTAAATTATTACTAGGATATATGTTGTTAATCAATCCAGCACGGAATGCCTGATAGATTAATTGAGGATCAGATCCTTCAACGAAGTTGTACAAGCTTTTTGTTGGCTTGTCTGTTGTATAGAACCTTTCATTAATGAAATCTTGTTGACAGGCGGCGCGTGCCTTATTCCATAATTTGGAAAACAAATTCTTGAACTGTTCAATCGGTCGAGGCCCAATGGTTTTTCTTTAGAGATTCTTTGATTTGGCTTCCCCCTCCCCTTCTACATCTTTGGCTAATAAAGGATTGACCTTTGGCTTAAGGAGAGGAGTGGTTTTCTTTGCTTCACCATAAAGTCTTAGTTCCATCTGAGCTTGCTCAAGTGTTCTGAACTTTTTGTTGGTGGATTTATCTTCTTGACATATTTTTTGGGTTTCACCCCAAGTTGTGTAGATGCCAGAACGTGGTCCTTTGAACACGACATAATATCTTTCTTCTTCTTGTTTAGCTGCTTTTAGGTAATCGGGTTTGAATACCGGTTCCTGCATAAGAGGGTTAGTAGCTAAATTTGTCATTTTACTTTTGCCGAAAGTAGACGGACTGGGATAAACCAGTTTACTGTTTAAGCTCAATGAAGAACTAAGACCAGTATTATCTTTATTTATGCTTTTTAGCAAAGCATCAGCTCTTAACGGATTTGTTAAGTCTTTACCAGTTGCCGTTTGCACTGGACTAGTTGTAGTTTTTAGAGTTTCCTCTTCCGGCACTTCAATAGCCGTTGTTGGATTGTTAAACAATCGAAGTCTTTCTTGTACTGATTGTAATTGGATCAATAACATTTTTTCTTCTAAAATCAAATCTTGTTTGATTTTTTCCATTGTTATTGGGTTTTATAACAAGGTTTTTTCTCTCTAACTCCCCCACTCTTGAAATGTGATGGTGTTTGATTTGTGTGGAGAAACGTTGGCTGCAACGTTCTTTTTATAAGGCTCGAGAGGAGCATTGATGTCATGGATGACGTCAATTATTTCTGAAATCACGTGTGAGGCAATCTGCCAGCACATTTTTATTTCCTGGCAAATGTTCAGTTTTGAAAGAATAGTGACTGAACCAAGCCTGCCATCTTACTAGACGACCTTGTTTACTATCACCTGCAATGTTAGTTCGTAGGAAATAAGTAAAGTTTTTGTTATCTGTCCTCACCAGAAAAGTTACTGGGGTAAGATAAGCACTGAATTTTGAAATGACGTTTTTAACCGCCAGTAATTCTTTTTCATTGCTATGGTAATTCTTTTCTGCTGCTTTGAAACTTCCAGAAGTGTACCTGCAAATTTTTTCATTGTTGTCTGGGGTTTTTGCTTTTAAAATTCCTCCCCATATATCTTCTGACGCATCAGTTTCAATAATAAGTGAATCTTCGTTTGAAGGAAGATAAAGTTTAGGAAAAACCGTTAAATTTTTCTTAATCTTTTTGATATAGTCGGTATCGGACTGAGTCCAGTTCCAGACAATATCTTTTTTGAGTTTTCCTTGTAAAGGTTGCCTCATTTTTGCAAGTTTTTCAATGTATGTTTCTGCATAAGTTAAAACTCCTAGAAACCTTTGCAATTGTTTTTTGTCTTCTAAAACATCTGGAAAATTGTGTAGATGTTCTAAAATATGTTTTTGCGGACTATGAGTTCCTTGATCTATTTCTAGACCTAAAAAGTTAATCTTAGTTTTAAAAAGATTGGCTTTCTTTTTTGAAAGGATTATACCATGTTTTGAGATAGTTTTTAGAACTTCTAAAACGTGAATATAATGTTTTTCTTTGTTGTCACTGAAAACAATTATGTCATCTACATAGACTGTACAAAATTTTTCTAGTCCACGAAGTGCATTTTGCATGTGTCTTTGGAAAATACTTGGGGCTTGTTTAAGGCCAAAAGGAACTACTTTCCATTGAAAATGTCCATTAGGACAAGTGAATGCAGTAAGCAATTGTGATTGTTCATCTAGCAAAACTTGCCAGAATCCAGATTTGCAATTCGAAAGTGGGAGAATATGCTTCTTTTTCCTCTTAAGAGGGTTAAAAGTTCTTGCATATTGGGGAGATTGTGAGAATCTCCAATAGTGGCTTCGTTAATCTTTTTATAATTAACAACCATTCTTTTCTTTCCTCTTCTTTTTTCAGCTTCATTTTCGACTAAAAAGGCTGGTGACATATGAGGAGATTTTGATTGGACAATTAACTTCATGTTAAGAAGTTCGTTGATTTGTTTTGTGAATTCAATCCTATCTTGTGGAGAATAGCACATAGGTTTGACTCTAATGACTGTGTTAGGGTCAATAAGTTTGATTGTTGCCTTCATCCATCCTTTGGTTTTTTGAGGATCAATAGGATTTTCAGAGCATACTTTATCAAGAATTTCTTCGATGATTTTGTATTTGTTTATTTGTAAAAAGATGTTACATCCTTTTATGTTTTCCTGAGAAATGTTTGTTCCAGGAATTTGTTTGATCTTTGAATCTTTTTTCATAGATTCTAAGAAGTTTGGTTGCCCTTGACTAAAGGCTTTGGTGACCTTTTTTATGATTATTAGTTCATCGTTAAGATGAAAAGCAATTCTATCAATCCATTGAACAAAAGGTCCAAATAGTTGACAAAAGTTATTACCTAAAATTAGGTCAATACCAGAATCTTGTTGGTAGATTGTTGGTATATTAAATTCGTATCCAGAGAGTTTTAGGGAAATGTTCCTACAAACCTGGTTAATTTTTATAGTATCACCATTGGCAATGGTGGCGATGATTTCTCTTGGTGAGTTTTCCCATAAGTCATGTGGAAAAACGTATTTACTGGCTAAGCAAAGAGATGCTCCAGTATCAATATAGCAGTCTTCTTGTTTTTGTTGCTGATAAAGGACTTCATGACTCCTTTAATAAAAATTTATTGTCCGCGTTTTATTGGTATCAGAGCCATGAACAATGAGCTCTTTGACTAATAGTCCGGATCATTCTTCCCAAGAGGATGATGAAAACCATCGAATTTCTTTTTCGGAATCCCGACATGGATTTGATGTTAGTCTTATGATGAAACAAGACCTTTTGAATAAAATTTCAAAACAAAAACTTTTGTTAAACAAAGAACAAGCTTTCAAAATCCCTAGATCTTTGGGAATTTTAAATCCTTTGTTAAAACGAAAAAATGAAATTTATTATTTTGTTAACTCAAAAGAAATGCATGTTGACATTTCCGAAACCACCGGAGCTGTTTACTTACCCTTAATAACTAAGGATGAAATAAACAAGAGTTTATCAAAAATAAATTCTAAAGTCAAAAATAAAATTAGTTGCGTCCATTTAGGAGCAGTCAAAATTTTAATAAAATCAGAATTTAGAAGTGGAATAGACACTCCTATAAAAATGGCTCTCCTAGATAATAGAATTGAGTCCAGAAAGGATTGCATCCTTGGAATTGCAAGAGGAAATCTTGCTTACTCTAGATTTATGTTCACTGTTTATCCACAGTATGGAATAAGTTTAGATACTAAAGACTTAGATCAAACCCTTGCCTTCGTACATGAGTTTGAAAGATTATGAAACCAGGCAACAAGGTGTTTAGCATCACCTATTTAGTCGCATATGCTTTGACATCTAGTCATCACAGCATAGACTACAAAGAAAAAGAGTATATCGAAATCGATGACCTCTTTAATGAAATAGGTAGTGTTGAAGGTAGCAAATTTGCTACTATAAAACCTATTGATGAAACATGGGCAATTGACATTGCTAAAAATAAAAAACTAATTGGTCAAAAACCACCAACTCAGGTTAAAAGAAATAAACTCCACATTGGAGAAACACCTCATATTGGAGAAGCATCTTCTTCAAATATAAGTAAAAGCATGAGAGTAATGTCTCAGAATATAGATTCTCTAAAAGAAGATTTACACAAAATCCTTCACGGATGAGTTGTTCAAAATCTTTAACTGTGCCTTACCCGCACATATACAAGAAAGGAAAAATCCTTAACTTTAAAAAACTAGATGAAGGAATTGATCCAACTTCTAGAAAATACGTTTTTAGCACTGCTAATCCTAGCGTTGCTAACGTTATAAACTCAACTAACAATATTAATCAGATTGTTGGAAGAAATTGGATAGGAATCTCCAAAATTCTATCTTACTTTGGGCTTAGTAAAGATCAAAGTGAAAAATCCTCAAAACCTAAGGTTTCTACGTTCAACAAATTTTGGTATCAACTCCAAAAGGACATAGAAATTGACTTGAGTAAATACATTAAGTTACTCAAAGATTTAAATGCTAAAGTCGACAGACTCGAAGCATCTATAAACAATCTTGAGAACTTCAATATAGAACCTCAAGTTACAGAAAGTGAAATTCATAATCTCACTACTGCTTTAAACAAAATCCAAGATCAACTCAACCGAGTTATTGGTGAATAAATGGCTAGCATTCAAACCGTGAGTACTGACCTTCTTGAAATAAAACTAAGTCAGTCAAAAATTATTGATTTACTTGAAAAAATTATCAATAAAAACGGCATTGAACAAGCCTCTGCTAAAGTAATCACTGACATAAGTGAATTAATAAATAATAATGACAAAGAAATTTTAAGTCAATTAAAAAATATGCCTAAAGAACCTAAAGCTACCACCAGCTACAAAGGTTTAAACAGGTTTTCACCACCCAATTTAGGATCTTCAGAACCTAAAATGGAAAGCTTAAAAAACAAACAAGCGCTAAAAAACCCGTTTAGCAAACCAAAAGAAAAACAAGAAATGTTTTCCTTTAAAACAAAAGAATGAGTATTTTCCTCTCATCTTGAAGACTTTTTCTTCAATAACATAGATGATTGTGATCAACATCTAATAAAACTCTTGTCATACGAAGAAAATGAATGCGAACAACAGTTCAAAGAAAACCCTCAAGAATTTGAAAAATACCTTCCTAAACAATTTTTCAATACTATAAACAGATTCCAAAAAGTGGAAAGGAACCCAAAACTGAGTCCGACTCAGATGAAGAACTACCATTTGAAACTGAAAAAATAAACAAAGTAAAATCCGAATATAGAAAAGGAGAATCCTCCAAAAATAAATCTAGGAACTATGAATTCAGAATGCCTATGCATAAAGGAATTCCAAATAAAAACAACTCTTCTTCAGGAGCTATAAACATACTCAATCTAGATTGTATTTCTGACTATACGAAAGAAAAAGAATCCTTGAGAAATGGTCCACTGAAATATCATTGATATTACAGTACGTTTTCAGTACTGCTAATCCTAGCGTTGCTAACGTAGTAAACTCAACCAACAATATCAATCAAATTGTTGGAAGAAATTGGTTAGGAGTTTCCAAACTTCTATCTTACTTTGGACTCAGTAAAGATCAAAGTGAAAAAACCTCGAAATCTAAGATTTCTACGTTCAATAAATTTTGGTATCAACTCCAAAAAGACTTAGAAATAATCAAAGAACAAGAACAAGCTAGGAGAAATCTAACTAGAGTTCAACTCATAAATATTTGTAGTCTTGATAAATACACATGTGTTTATGAGAAAAATATATATAAAATTCCATTAAGTGAACATCTTCAATGGATTGAAGCCTATCTTATGAAAATACCGATCATAAGTGAGCAAACTATTCAGAGATGGAAAAACGAAGGAAACATCATCTCAAAAAATAGTCTTGCTTTTGCAACAAGATTAGCAAAAGAAGAAATTACAAAAATCTGCGATACCAGATATAAGCAGAAAAGACTTAAATCACTTAGCAAAAATTGCTGCGAAAACATTGTCAATATGGAACAATTAGACATTGGCAGAATAAAAAACGATAAGAAAAAGAGTTTCTATAAAAAGAAATATAAAAAGAAATATAAAACTTCGTGGAAGCAAAAAAGGAAAAGATTTTCCCCAGGAAAATACTTTAAACCAACTAAAGATCCACCTGAAAAATACTGCCCCAAAGGCAAAGAAAAGAAAAAATGCAGGTGTTGGACTTGTAATGAAGAAGGACATTATTCAAATGAATGCCCTAAGAAAAATCAATATCCAACTAAAGTAAAAATGTGTAGAATTGCACTTTTACACGGATATGAACCCATAGAAGATATCTATGAAAACGAAAAAGATGTTTTCTGTCTTAAAAAAGAGGAAATCATTGTTACTGACAATTCATCCTCATCATCTGAATCTTCATCATCTGATGATGAATCATCAGAATAAAGTCAACTTATCCCATTTTTCTTGGGAGGGGGAAAACAGACAACATTTTGTTTGTAATCTTCAAAAACACGAGGATTCTGTTAGAAATATAACAAATCCAAACTCAATATATATTCAAGGAAACCTTAAATTCAAAGGCTTCAAGGAATACAAACTACATTGCTATATTGATACTGGAGCATCTCTTTGCTTAGCCAGTAAATATGTTTTCCCACATGACTTATGGGAAAACTCACCAAGAGAAATCATTGCTACCATTGCCAATGGTGATACAATAAAAATTAATCAAGTTTGTAGGAACATTTCCTTAAAACTCTCAGGATACGAATTTAATATACCAACAATCTACCAACAAGATTCTGGTATTGACCTAATTTTAGGTAATAACTTTTGTCAACTATTTGGACCTTTTGTTCAATGGATTGATAGAATTGCTTTTCATCTTAACGATGAACTGATAATAATAAAAAAGGTCACCAAGGCCTTTAGTCAAGGACAACCAAATTTCCTTGAAACTATGAAAAAAGATTCAAAAATCAAACAAATTCCTGGAACAAACATTTCTCAGGAAAACATAAAAGGATGTAACATCTTTTTACAAATAAACAAATACAAAATCATCGAAGAAATTCTTGATAAAGTATGCTCTGAAAATCCTATTGATCCTCAAAAAACTAAAGGATGGATGAAGGCAACAATTAAACTTATTGATCCTAATACGGTCGTTAGAGTTAAACCTATGTGCTATTCTCCACAAGACAGGATTGAATTCACAAAACAAATCGACGAACTTCTTAATATGAAGTTAATTGTCCAATCAAAATCTCCTCATATGTCACCAGCCTTTTTAGTCGAAAATGAAGCTGAAAAAAGAAAAGGAAAGAAAAGAATGGTTGTCAATTATAAAAAGATTAACGAAGCCACTATTGGAGATTCTCACAATCTTCCTAATATGCAAGAACTTTTAACCCTCTTAAGAGGAAAAAGCATTTTCTCCAGTTTCGATTGCAAATCTAGATTCTGGCAAGTTTTGCTAGATGAACAATCACAATTGCTTACTGCATTTACTTGTCCTAATGGACATTTTCAATGGAAAGTAGTTCCTTTTGGCCTTAAACAGGCCCCAAGTATTTTTCAAAGACATATAAAAAATGCACTTCGTGGATTAGAAATTTTTTGTACAGTCTATATAGATGACAATTGTTTTCAGTAACAACGAAGAAAAACATTATATTCACGTTCTTGAAGTCCTAAAAACCATTTCAAAACATGGTATAATTCTTTCAAAAAAGAAAGCTAATCTTTTTAAAACAAAAATTAACTTTTTAGGTCTAGAAATAGATCAAGGAACTCATAGTCCTCAAAAACACATTTTAGAACATCTACATAATTTTCCGGATGCTTTGAAAGACAAAAAACAATTGCAAAGATTTTTAGGAGTTTTGACTTATGCTGAAACTTATATCGAAAAACTTGCAAAAATGAGAAAACCTTTACAAGGAAAACTCAAAAAAGATGTTATTTGGAATTGGACTCAGTCCGACACTGATTACATTAAAAAGATTAAGAAGAATCTCATAATTTTTCCTAAACTTTATCTTCCTTCAAACGAAGATTCTCTTATTATTGAAACTGATGCGTCAGAAGATATATGGGGAGGAATTTTAAAAGCAAAAACCCCCAACAACGATGAAAAAATTTGCAGGTACACTTCTGGAAGCTTCAAAGCAGCAGAAAAAAACTACCACAACAATGAAAAAGAGTTATTGGCAGCAAAAAATGTCATTTCAAAATTCAGTGCTTATCTTACCCTAGTAACTTTTCTAGTGAGGACAGATAACCTAAATTTTACTTACTTTCTCTGCACTAACATTGCAGGTGATAGTAAACAAGGTCGTCTTGTACGATGGCAAGCCTGGTTTAGTCACTACTCTTTTAGTATTGAACATTTACCAGGAAATAAAAATGTGCTGGCAGATTGCCTTACCCGTGATTTCAGAAATAATTGACGTCATTCATGACATCAATGCTCCTCTCGAGCCCTATAAAAAGAACGTTGCAGCAACATTTCTTCACACAAAATAAACTCACCAACAAAAAGAAAGGAAATTTGTAATAAACCCAGTTGCAAATGGAAAATCTCAAAGAATTAAGACTAAAAAGACAAATGCTCACAATAGAGCTACAAGCTATTGAGCAAAAAATAAGTCTCCTAGAGACCATAACAACGGTCACCGATGTACCGGAAAGCGAAAGCTTAAAAACAAAGGCTATTCCTAAGCAAACGGCTTTAGGTAAAGAACCAACAAATCCGTTAAAAGCTGAGGTTTTGCTAAAAAGCCTAACAAAGGATAAATACTTCGATCCAAGTCTTTGAGTAAAACCAGTAAAACAGTTCATTCTAGTCCTTCTACTGCAGAGTATTGCAGTAAAATGACAATTTTGTCTCCTAACAATCTTGTGCAGGAACTCAACCCAGACTACCTCAATGCAGTCAAACAAGATCCCAAATATTACTATGTAATATATAAAGGGCCACACGCTGGCGTTCACACAGAATGGCGAATCACAAAAGAATTTTGTGAAACTGATAAAGTTACTTGCAAAAAATTCAAATCTGAAGAAACTGCAAGAATGAGCTTTGCGATCTACTACCAAGAAGGTTCAAGCAAAAAACCAGTTCTTCTCCGACCAAAGATTCAAAAAATCAAAGAAGAACACAGAGATCAAAGATTCAAGATCCCTGAAGATAAAGACCAAAGCACCTTCGAACCACCAATGAAATTTGAAGAGTTCAGACAAATTTGGAACAAAGCAAGAGCAGCTTGTCCTGAAGATTTCTTGCATGAAAAATTCTTTACAACCGATAAAGTCACAAAAAGTCTTTACAACTTTGTTGAAGGAGCAGATCCAAAATTAATCCATCAAGCATTTAAAGCAGGATTAATAAACAACATCTACCCTAGTCATAACTTACATGAGTTAAGACATTTCCCACAACCAATGGTAGACTCTATCAAGAACTTTCGAAAAAAGGTTCTTAAAGCAAAAGATGACCCAATATACGTCAAGGTCATCAGCAGCATTCCAGATTGGCAGCAAGAGGAAGGTTACGATCCCTATCATTTTCTAGAAATTGGTCTAGCAAAGTCTAAAAAAGAGATCTCTCAGTCCCAGCCAATGGAAGAACAGCAACTTCTTCCGGATAACCTTTTAAAAATAAGGGTTAATTCATTAAAAAGAATCTCTGAAAAAATCCTAGAAGTTCTTACCGGAACAAAGAAAAAAGTTAATTATGTTGATAACAATTGCATAATTACTAGCTGGAGTTTTTCAAACACCAACGAAGAAGACGTTCAAATAATCTCACAATTTGGTGAGAAATTCATGAAGAACACCATACAAACAAGCAGTACAACTCGACAAAGCTTTTGCCGACACTTGAATCAACTGTTTGAAGACCATTATTGTCATTTCTGTGAAGACAATAATTCAAATAAAAATGGTCCCACCACCGAAGACGAAAAGTCATCAAAGGATTAGGTATCATGTGCCTATGGGTCCTCCACAAAGAAAACACGACAAAAAGCAATACAATAATGCTGCTTTTCTTTATTAAAGAGATTCCTTCTTTAATAATGGTACAAAACTTAACCATGAGGAAAAAGTAACCAAGGTTAAGTTTCCACCTTTTGGTGGATATAAAAAGAAGACCTCCTCAAAGAGTTGAAGGCATCAGAAAACAGGCCTAAAAAACCTACAACTATCATTGTAATTATTGTTTTTCAAAATGTATTGTGAGTAGAAACCCTGAAAAGGGTATTATGTAAAATATTCTGAGTATCCTCATTCGAGGAACTCTATCTTGAATAAAATCAATGTTTCTCATCATATCGGCAGCAATTCCTATAATAATCGTGACAGAGTCTGATGCAATTAATCGTCGATAAGTACCAAAGAGGCAGGTGGCCGTGGGGAAAAGACACAAAAAGCATCTAAAGACAGGCTGGCTTTTATTCTATCAAATGCCATTATGAGGTACAATGATTTAAATTATTCATATAGAGTTAGAATTTCTCGGATATTTTCATAACATCCTTTTCTTACAAAACATAAAAGAAGATCAAATTTTAAGATCCTTTTACAAAATAAATTTTATGACTAACCCAACTCATCTAAAAAATCTTTATAAAAATTTACAACAAGAAATTGTTGAAATAAAAGAATACATTTCTGACATTGATAAATCTATTCTTAGACTTAATGATAGATATAAATCTAGCATTGAAAAAAGGGGATATGAACATCCCATGACTATAGCGAGAGTTATTAGCCATCAAAAACAAACAAAAGTTTGTTTGCAAGAACGTCTAAAAACCTTTAGACAAAGGGCTGCTGCCCTGCAAATATAAAGGCACTACAAGAATGAATAATTTTCTTCTTGTTTTTGTTGCTGATAAAGGACTTCATGTCCCTTACTTTTATAAATCCTGCATCTGCAGTGTTATTTTTAAAGGACTTCATGTCCCTTACTTTTATAAATCCTGCATCTGCAGTGTTATTTTTGTTCCGCTTTTATAGCGAGAGTTATTAGCCATCAAAAACAAACAAAAGTTTGTTTGCAAGAACGTCTAAAAACTTTTAGACAAAGGGCTGCTGCCCTGCAAATATAAAGGCACTACAAGAATGAATAATTTTCTTCTTGTTTTTGTTGCTGATAAAGGACTTCATGTCCCTTACTTTTATAAATCCTGTATCTGCAGTGTTATTTTTAAAGGACTTCATGTCCCTTACTTTTATAAATCCTGCATCTGCAGTGTTATTTTTGTTCCGCTTTCTTAAAACAAGTATCTTAAATAGCACTAAAAACACATAATCAAAACGAAGTATCATCATACATGAACAATGACATATTTCCTATAGAAATCACCCACTGATTATCTGTATATGTAACAATAAAAAATAATCAAAACATAATTGACGAACATGTATAAAACGATTCACTTACCATATTATACCACATTTTTATCAAAATAATCAACAACCGAAAATGTAGTTGATTATTCGCTTTAATATGATGAACCGTGTGTGTGAGAGGAGATGACAAAAGACGAAGTGTTATCGGTAATGATAGTCATATGTGTGTGGGAGATGATGTCCAGTGGGAAAAATGAGGGGAAGGGGAAGATGAACAAATAATTGTTCATGCGTGTGATACTAATTCAATCTTAGAGTATTAAAACTCTGTTTGTAATTTTTCTTTTTTACTTTTTTTAAGTGTATTGAATAATATTTTAGGTATTTTGAGAAGTGAAAGATAACAAAAGTGTATTTTGTTAGAGATTAGGGTATGTGATGATGTGATAATCATGGATATCTTACTTGAATTGTGTAAATGTTCACTTTTCGTATAAAGTATTTCGACCCTATATATGCCTGGGTTGCACGAAATCTCTATCGGGAAAATTCAAAAAGAGAAACACTTGGTGTTCTAGGAACAAGATCACAAAGCAAGAAGATTAGAGGAATTGTATGTGTTTTTTTCATTCATGTTCTGAGACCAATACTTCCTATATATATATATATATATATATATATATATATATATATATATATATCATAGGAAGTTAGAAAGTTATGGACGGTTAATAGTGGTTAAAACTGAATTTAACTAACTTCCTGTCTAGATAGTTTTATATATTAACTCAACGAGTGTGCACTCCACACTTCCCTAACTCGTTTTCGAGCCGAACATAAAACTACATTGGTCTCTAGTAAATCACCATTTCCTAAATGGCCATCGATGACACTAAAATCACAACAAATAATCCCCCCCCCCCCCCCCCCTTTTTATTGTTAATCTTTGATTTACTAAAAACCATATATAATAGATATATATAAGCATGTTAAAACAAACATAACGAAACAAACAATGCATAAATTAAATGTCTTGTGATTGATATTTTATCCTTAGTATAATACACATTCCAAATATTCTAAAATCGGGGTGTCGTAACGATTAAACCCGTCAATCTATTTGAATACCTGAAGATACTATACACATTCATTTCTACAACACTCTAAAGTTCATTTACTTGACACTTTACAAGCCATGTGTCAGGTCTGAACACATACCTCGGGATAAATACATGTGTTCCAATCTCTAGCTATGAGCTTTCCACATTGAATTCGGCTTCTGACGTTGTATTAGAAGGGAATTGGGTATCTCATAGATAGTAGATTTAGATGGACTTTAATCTTATCCCTAACATTGACTTAATCACTAAGTCCCTAGCTAAACCCTTCATTAAGTGGTCAGCTAAATTACGTTGCAACTGTTCAAACTCAATAGAGATCACCCTTTCATGATTAACTTCCTAATCATACTATGTCTAGCACCTAAGTGTCTAGACTTCCTATTATACACCTGACTATATGCCTTAGCCATTGTGAGAACACTATCACAGCAGATAGATATTGGTACTATTGGTTTCGGCCATATTGAAATCTCATGAATCAAGTTTCTTAGCCATTCTGCTTCCTTATCGGCAGCAACCAATGCTACAAACTCATATTCCATAGTAGAACCAGTGATGCATGTTTGCTTCTTGAAAGCCCATGAAATGGCACCTCCCCCAAATAGGAACACCCATCCACTTGTAGAAGATGAATCTTCAACATGATTTATCCAACTAGCATCTGAATAAGCTTCTAACACCGAAGGATATCCAACATAAGATAAACCATAATTCATAGTACCTTTTAAGTACATGAATACCCTTGTTATCGCATGCTAATGCTGTCTACTAGGATTACTAGTAAACCTACTCAACCTACCAACTGCATAAGCAATATCAGGTCTAGTGCTCGTCATAGCATACATCAAGCAGCCAATAGCTCTTGAGTATTTGAGCTGATTCACAGGTTTACCTGTATTTGGCTTAAGCTTTTCTACTGGATCCATGGGAGTACTCACTGGAGAACAATCTTCACGATTAAACTTCTTGAGTATTTTCTCAATATAGTGAGATTGTGTAATGACAATCCCCTTACTTTCACGTTTAATCTTTATACCAAGAATAACGTCCGCTTCTCCCATATCTTTCATTGAGAATTTTGATGACAAAAACTTCTTATTTTTATCAACTTGATTTTGGTCAGTTCAAAAAATCAACATGTCATCAACATATAGACAAATTATGACACCTTTACCGGAGCTATTAAATTTGCTTTATACACACTTGTCAGATTGGTTTAAAAGAAAACCACTTGACAACACAACCTTATCAAACTTTTGATGCCACTGTTTATGTGCTTGTTTCAGCCCATACAACGACTTAACTATCTTACACACCTTATGCTCATTACCCGACATAACAAATCCTTTCGGTTGCTTCATATACACTTCTTCATCTAAATCACCACCAACATATTTTACATGATATACGAGGTTGATTGTATATATACAAAAGGTATAAAAAGCAAAAAATTATACTCACCAAATAATCGCCCAAAATATTTAATATTAGTTGCCCAATAGTACCAGTTGCCCTATGTAACGTGTGTACTTTTTAAGTACAAAAATATTTGTGTAAAATGATAAAAAAATCAGTCGTTCAAATACAAGTAGCCCAAAAAGTACGATACCTTACACATACGAGACACTTGTCAAAATCTACAAAAATAGTACAGTCGCACTGGTCTCTTTTGAACTTTTGAAAAGTTGAGAGGTAAAGAGTGATCAATGGTTTGGGCGCCGACCTCTTTTGAGAATTATCCATTTGTTTTTATTTACTTGTGGTCCTACACGTAAAAGGTATATTTTTGTCATAAATGAGATAGATTTTTATCCTCTCATATGTTTTATGGTTTTTTTAATTCTTATAATTTTGTTTGTATTATAAAACTGTGTGCGGAACAAAAATTATGAAGTTTCACAAGTAAAAATTATAAAACTGACAAAAAATACGAAGCAGAAACAGATAAAAAAACTGTATTACAATATAAACAAATGGTTAAAAAGGGTACAAGGTACAAAACATTTGTACTTTTCGTAAACCATAGGAAGTCTTTATAAGTAGCAAAATTAGGTGCTGTTTGTTTATTAATGAGGCTCTGATCTGAATCTGATTCGACAATCTGAATCTGGAATATTCGATTAGAGAAGTCTTGATCTGAATTACCATCTAAATTCTTGAATAACTGGTTGAGAAATCTGAATCTGAATGAAATAAAACTGTTTGTTTTGGTAAAAAGTCTAGATGTATTAAACGACAGTTTTTACAATTTAAATATGAAACGATTGAGTTCGCACTAGAAATAAACTTCATTAAATAAATAAAAAAACAAATTTTACAGTATAATCAATTTAAAGTTTGAATTGAACTTCTTAAGACGATTAACTAAATGAGTCGCGTTAGAATTGAGATGTATGAGTCCGAAACCGTACCCTTCAATTTGAAAAAAAATATAAGTTGACACATATCATCTTATACACTCTTTATCTAATAAAACATACGCAATGATTCTATTTAATATTTTTAATACAAAAGACAAAGGTGAAATAAGAAAAAAAACCACCAAAATAAAAAAAAATCATAACAAAGTAGAAAAAAATAAAAACTAAAAAAGTAAAAAAAAAAACATTAAGAGGTGTTAAGACACCCCTCCACATCTGGTTCATTAAGAGGTTTATGCCTCTTACTGCCTCTTAATGATAAGAAAAAAACAAACGCTCTTAACACTGCTTGACTCTTACTGCGTCTGAATGACTTGAAAAAAACAAACAGTCTTAATGACTCAAATGTCTGACCGCGTCTGAATGAGTCAGATTAAGATGCTGCTAAGAGCCATTTCTGAAAAAACAAACACCACCTTATTCAAAACCGAAAGAAAGACAATTTGAGTGGCATAGGTTAAAAATTGTCTAGTGGTTTGTTTGGTGAAATGGGCTGGGGCTAGAGCTGATGCTAGGGTTTATATTATAAGCCGAAATTGCAATTTGTATTTTTGTAAATTTGTTTGGCAAATGGGTTGGACAAAATTACAAAAAAAAGACATAATTAAATGAGTTTTGGTATATGTTAGATATTTTTGTGAGTAAATAAGTAATTTACGATTTAAAAGCCTTACTCTAAAGTTTTTAGCCTCTTTTATGAGATTTGAGTTTATAAAAACCTATGACTTATAAGCTATTTCATAAACGCGCATAACAAACAAAACTTATTTTAAAATCCCAAACACTGATAAGCCCCCATAAACCTCGCGCTAAATATACTCTAAAAGTCACCGGCCAAAACTTTTGTCCTGCCCTTTATTGCCGGCGGCAGCACTCCACGCTCATGTCTGTGGTCCCTTTCATCTTATCTGGTCCCACGAGATTAACTTTTTATCACCCATTGTTTCAACTTTTATTCTTTACATTTTACCCAGTTAAATCATATGATATAATTTAATGATTAGTGTTTAAATATAGTATTGCTAATGATAAAACCATAATTATTAAATGAACAATTTTATATTTCTCTCAATAAAAACATCAAAAATTTTTATTTCTCCGAATATATATTAAAATCATTATACATCATGTATTATTGATTTATAAGTTAGATAAATATGACATTTTAAGATTTATTTTGAATAAATATAAAATTATCCCTAATTACAAAATGTTACTTTTTTCATTTTAAAATTATTGTCTTTCTAACCAAAAAACACACCGTTTAAAAAAAACATAATTATTATTGTTTTTTTTTCTTTTTGCAAAATAACAGTTTTATCTGTAATTAATTAATTACTGTTTTTTTTAATTGGTAAATATAATTTCAAATAAAGATATGTGGTAATTTAGATCAAATTCTCCTATTAATTTTTAGTAATGAACGAATAATTAAGGAAGTATGTTTCAAACTTTGGATATAATAATTAACACTTGTTTTTGCTAATTATTGTTTGGATGGTCCCCTACCAACTTATTGAAAGTAAATGCATGCCACCTTTTCAAATCTGACGGCAAGTATCTACCAACTCTATCACCCAATTTTTATTTTATTTGATTACTTAAACAATTAATATATATTTGAGTAAACTACATTTTTGGTCCACGTGGTTTACCGGATATAACAATTTTAGTCCATTTTTCAAAAATGTTACGGATCCACACCAATACCCGACAACCCGTTTCACTTTTGGTCCAATTTTTCGTTTGACTATTACTTTGACCAGCTAAAACACATAAAATGACTAAGATACCCTCATCTTATTACTTAAAATGACTGATATGACCTTCCATTTATTATTTTTATTATTATTATTATTTATTTATTTATTATTATTATTATTTTATTATTATTATTATTATTATTATTATTATTATTATTTAATTATTATAAATTACTTTTTAATTAATATTATTATTATTATTAAACTAAATCCATTTCCACAAATACATAAAATAAAAATAAAACAAAACAAAACCAAAAAAGTTGTCACATGTATTTTCAGATCTGGCATCAATACTAACTCTTTTCCTCAATCATTCATAATTTCATAGAACAAAAAAGCTAATTCATTTTCAACCAACGCATCCGATTTCACTCATCTTTTTAACATCATTTATAATTTATCATACTTCATGATCTAAAACATCAAAGTCTTTTTAACCTCATCTATAATTTATCATCAATTTCACTCATCTTTTGTCAATTTCACCAATCCAAACATACTCTTATAACAACAACAAAAAACTAGACACCATCATAATAATGACTAGTAACAAACAATAACCCTACCAAAAGTAATAAACAATAATCTGTAAGTGGTTACACAAAATATGACAAACCCTTCAAATCAAACACATCCTCATCTTCTAAATCTTAGATTTGATTTTTTTTAAATTCAAATATATAAATAAAAAAAGTCACCGGCGGCTGAGATGATGGCTGAGGAGGGTGGAGATGGCGCCGTAAATAATTGGCAGAGGTGGTGGCTAGATGATGACAACGGTAGAGGTGACAAGTGGTTTTTGTGATGACATATGGTTGGTGATAGGTGGTTATAGATATATAGGATGGTGACGGGGATGGTGCTACATCGGAGATGGCGGTAGAGATGGGCGGCGGTGGAGGTGGTGGTTAGTCGGTCGGATGTGGCTGTGGCTGCCAATTTGGTTTGTTGATAAGTGATTGTTTTTGTTTTGAAGAGAGAAGGAAGAAAGACTAGAAATGAAATGAGGAGACTTTTAGTTGTTGGTAAACTTTTATTATAGGATTTTTATTTTATTTATTAAAATATATGAAAGGACAAATATACCCTCATAGTTAGACAAATTGGACCAAAAGTGAAACGGGTTGTCGGGTATTGGTGTGGATCCGTAAGATTTTAAAAAAATGGACCAAAAGTGTTATACCCGGTAAACCACGTGGACCAAAAATGTAGTTTACTCTATATATTTGGCATACCTTTATTATTCTAGGATTTTAGATTTTTGTTGAGCTACCTTATCAAATGATGCTTTGCTTTCAAGAAGCTAACGATAGAGTTGGTAGTCATACTCTTTGGTGAAACATCTACGATAAGGGACGTCCCATGCTTTAATTTGTGGTTTGCGGTCTTACACACTAGTATCAAGGCGGCTCTCAATGAAGGTTTCAAGTATCCTTATGTAACTTGGATTCAAGAGAAAATGAGCCATGTGGCAAACGTATTTGCACGATTCATAACTAAACAAATGATAAAATCTAACATTTGGATCTCGTGTCTCCTATTATATCCTATGAATAAAATATCTAAAGAGAAACCGTATGTAGCTTTTATGGGTTGTTTTGTCGTTAAGTTAATGGATAATGTGAACTACAAAGAAAAACAGCATGCGAGATTGTCGGTCAATCTTAACCGTACTCCCAATAATGCTTTGGCAACAAGTTATATACGCGTAGTTGTTAAAGACCTTTTTGTTTTATAAGATGCCAAATACTTGATTTCTGGACTTGTGGTGATGTGTGAATAATTAGCATCACTTTAGATTGATTTGCGTTACGTGGTCTTTGTGTTCATGGGTTAATTGTAAAGACAACTGGACACCTAATCATTTCTTAAAGCATTTGACTTTTTTCTCGCCAAGTGCACGCGTGTAAACAAATTTTATAGGGCTTGTGTTATACGTACCCCCTGGAACACCATTTGTACCCTCTGTTTTTCCGGGTTTTTTTGTCTTTTTTTTTATAATTTTTATAATTTTGCTTATATTATAAAACTGTGAAACTGAAAGCGCGAAATAAAAATTATAAAGTTTAACGAGTCAAAAGTATAAAACTGTCAAAAAATACGGAACATAACCTGATATAAAACTGCGTTGTAATGTAAAAAGGGTACAAAAGAAATATTTTGTACCTTTTTGGTACTATTCGGTGGGCCAGAGAGGTACCAATAGTAGCACTCATTTTATAGACCAAGTATGCGCGCTTTATTCATTTAAATAAACCAGAGGAAAATTACACCGATACTTCTCAACCTCTTGATTTTGTTTTGTTGAGTATCCAAAACTCTAATGTGTTCTCAAGTTTGTATTATGGAAGAAAACGAAAGTAAGAGAAAGAAACTAAAAAAATAGAATGTTTTTTAAGTTTTTAAGAAGAATGGAAGGGAAGAAAACCAATGTTTTGAAAACCGGGTCAATAATCGACCCGGTCGAGTCACCGGGTCCACGCGTTTTACGGTTCATCCGGTGGGCCCGCGGTTCACCCGGGTTTTTCAAAAAAAAACTAATAAAATAATATTATTTTCAATAATACAAAAATTATATTTATATAATTATAACTATACCAATTATATTAGCCTAAAACGGATTTATACCATATATAACATGTAACAAATAAAAATTACGTTGCCAAATATGATATAAAAACTTATTTTATTTATAAAAAAAATGAGATAAACCAAAAACCGGCCGGGTAAACGGGTCTCGAGACCGGTTGGACCCGGGTCATTTAAACGGCGGTCAAAACGGGTTTCGAAAATATAAAACCGATTTAACTTACCGTTTTCTCACCGGACCGGTTCAACGGTTGTCCCCGGCCGGGGTTCGAAACCGGGTTTCAAATACATTTGAAGAAATACTAATGAGAAAAGAAGTAAAGTATTTGGGTTTCATTTTTCATTTTACGCCCCAGATTTAGTGTAAGCTGATGAAAGAGGATTAATGACAAAAATCATGACATTTTATTGACAAAATACCTTTTGTTTTAGTGTATATCTAGCATGGTACGTAAATGATTTTGAAGGGCCGGACCGGTCTAGGTGCAAGTCACCTTGATTATAGCACATCACCATTCACACACTATGCCAAAGAATAAAGTCGCGCGTGACTTTTGGTTTCAAAGGTGAACCACTCACCAACTTGAGTGACTAATTTTTTCGGCCCTTACATGTTTTATTTCTCGTTATATTTAAAAAAAAACTTTAAAAAAAAAACACCGATCTTTTTACATTATAACTACCAAATAATTCACCAATTTTTGATATACAAACTCTTCTATTTCTATACTAATCTCTCTAAAATATTACACTCATTTTTTTTCGAAAAATGCTCTCACCAAAAACACTCCCCGACCCTAACAAACTTAACCGAAACCCAACCGGAGCAATACGCCGAAACTATGGCACGTTTGCGTCTGCCGAAATACACTTCACAGAACACGAACTTGTTACGTCCACAATCATACTATCATCAACTTTACCCAAACCAAACATACCGAAACCCGGCACACTGGAACAGCAACAACCTCGGGTTTACGTTTAGGGTCACAGCCAAAAACACTTTCAGGATTCTCGTCCCATCCTTCATCGTTCCAGTTAGCCACCATGATTCGCTGTCACAAACTCAAATGGGTGGTTCGTCATCACAACCACGTACGGATCAAGTCCATTCTCCGATTAATGCATTTTCCCTCGAAGAATTGTACACGCCTGATTTTTCGAACCCTTCGCAAGATCACACCGGATATTGGCAACCACCCAATCCTTACGAAACTTCGGCTGAACAAGTCGCGACATCACCAATGAAGAAGAAGGGGGCGACCCGTAACCGTCAGAAAAGGATGGTTCAAAGCGATGATGCACCCCGACAAACTCCGTGGACAATGCAGGAAGAAATTGCGTTGTGTAAAGGTTGGCTTGCTGTTTCTGAAAACAGCAAGCAGGGTAACTCGAGGAAGTCCAGTGGGTTTTGGTGTGAGGTTTTGTCGTACATAGAGAGCAAAACAGGGCATTACGGATAAACTGAACGTGACGATTCGGTGATAGGAAAAATGAAAGACGGGTGCGCAGGCCGTGGTTCGGTGTTTGTGGGGTTTACATAACATCATGGCGTTGGGTCCGGAGAGTGGAGCCGGAGACGAAGATTACATTCAGAAGGCATGATTCACTATCAAATTGATACTGGCATTCCCTTTAAACTTCGCCATTGTTGGGAGATTTTAAAAGATCATCCAAAATGGCAAGAAATAGCAATTCTAACCTTCAACACAGGGTCTGAGGGAAGTAGCAAGAGGCACAAGTCAACTGGTTCTAGTTCGTTCAACACAGAGTCCGGGGAAGCTAGTATTAATCTGAATACTACTGTTGGCGACAACGATGATGATGATGTGCAGGAAATTCGACGACCACAAGGCAGGGACAAAGCGAAAGCTGCTGGGAAAAAGAGAGGGTCAAAATCATCGGCATCGGCATCGTCAAGCGTAAATGAGGATGCATTGGCTAGGTTGATGGTAACCAAGATGGGTGCTCAGGAGAAAGAAGAACGCTTAGCGTTTTTAGAGATCAAGAGGAGGGAGGTCGAATGTCGGGAACAAGAGATAGAACAACAAGACATGAGGTTCTATCTCCAACCATACGATCACTTGACCGGGGACCAACGGAAGGCAATGATGAAATAAGGGCAAAGATCAAGACGAAGTATAACTTTCAATATTAGTTTACGTTTAAGTTTTTTATTTTTTTATGTATTGTATCGTTTTTATTTTTCTATGTATCGTATCGTTTTTATTTTTAATGTATCGTTCAAGTTTTTTAATCTACGAATAAAAGTTTTTATTTAGTTAACGTTTTTATTAATTTCGTACGTTTACGTTTTTAATTTATGAATGAAAGTAAATTAAATAAAAAAAATGTTGTGTAAGGTGGTTTCTGTATGAAAAGGTGGAGTGTTTAAACGGTTGAAAAGGTGAGTGGTAAAGTTGGATGAGTAGAAAAGCTGACGTGGCGAGGGAGTTATGCTTTGTTACTCCATCCAGCCTAAGGTTTTAATATTAATTTCACAAATTTCAAAATAATATAAATTCTATCAAGTACTTTCATTTACTTTTCCTTTCGACAAATTATAGAACATGCAAACTAACATGCAAAAATCTATCAACCAACTTTCCGACTCTTTCCTCTTTCTTTACATTACTTTACTTTACTTTCATTTTCACTTAAAATTTCTTAGTTTTGTGTTTAGTGTGTTTATTTAGTTGGAGAGAAAAAAAATTCTTAGTTTTGTTTTTTCAAATTTGTAAAAAAAAAAAGATTTATTTTTCACAAAACATACAAAACGCATTCATATGATATTGTTTTTCATTCTCAAAAAATAAGAGAGGTTACAAAAAAATAAGAAAATTGTGTTTTGTAGTTTCCCTTATTAAATAAGAAAATGCATGTTTTGTGTTTTGTTGGAAAACATTGATTTAAACGCGATATCTGTTTTTCTTATTTTTCACAAAACATTGGGAAAACAAAAGTGTTTTTCCCTAACTAAACGCACCCTCATATTTTGTTATTTTTTCTCGTTAACTTTCATGATAATGTAAAGGGAAAGGTGCATGATATCCAAAATAAAGTAGGATCTGTTGAAGTGGATTTGGCTAGGACAATAAAGGCAAAGTAGGTTGATGATCATGATGATCATGATCTTGATACTCTTGATCTTGAAAACAGAATCAAAAAGCTTGAAGAGGATTTTGGTAGGTTGCTAAAGGCAAAGAAGGCAAAGGAATCTAATAAAGTAAAGAAAGCAAGGGAGGCAAAGAAAGCAAGGGAGGCTGAATTAGCAAAGCAAGAAAAGAAAGCAAATGAGGCTGAATTGAAGGCAAAGGAGGCAAAGAAAGCAAAAGAGGAAGAATTGAAGGCAAAGAAGGCTAAGGAGGCAAAGGAGGCAATGCTGGCAGAATTAAAGGCAAAGAAGGCTAAGAAGGCAAAGAATGCTAAGGAGGCAATGCTTGCAGAAGTGGTTTAAATTTCCAGTGATGAAGATGATGATGAAGATCTCACTACCCCAACTTCTACAAGATCCAGAGCTCCCACTGCCTCCACTCCCATAAGATCTAAAGCTCCTACTGCTTCCACTTCCACAAGATCCAAAGCTCTCACTGCCTCCACTTCCACAAGATCCAGAGCTCCCATTGCATCCACTTCTAATGTAAAAGTTGCTTCTACTGCTCCAAGAGGGTACATGAAAATAGCTATGACATGATGTGTAATTGCTTTGTTTGCTCCTAATGCTCCTAATGCTCCACCACCTTTAACTACAAAAAAGAGGAAGTCTACTTAATAGACATTACTATCTTTATCTGTTGTGTGTTGATGGTCAGAAACAATATCTGTATTTTGGGTTGTTGACATTAGTATCTTTATTTTGATGTTTAAAAACATTTAGCTTATGGTCAGATGCAAATGCTATGATTTGCTTGGCAATTTTCTGTGATTCAATTTGCAATTTTTTGTTTGGATTAGCATTAGTAGTGTGACTTTATAAAGTTAAACTATAAATGTCAAATGCTCATGCCATTTAGCATTTGCAGTTTGACTTTATAAAGTCAATTGTATTATGCAGTTTGACTACATGATTAGGTATTTGGATTAGCATTTGCAGAGTTCACACTGCAAATGCCAAATGCTCATGACATTGAATTGCAAACTGCAAATGTCAAATGATCATGACATTGAAATGCAAACTGCAAATGCCAAATGCTCATGCCATTTAGCATTTGCAGTTTGAATTTATAAAGTCAGTTGCACTAAGCAGTTTAACTGCATAATGAGGTGTTTGGATTAGCAGTTGCAGAGTGACTTTATAAAGTAAAACTGCAAATGCAAATGCAAATGCTCATTTAGCATTTTGACTTTAGATAGTCAAACTGCAAATCCAAATTGGCATGATTTGCAGTTCAAATGGCATAGCATTTTGCATTTGCAGTGTGACTTTATAAAGTAAAACTGCAAATGCAAATGCAAATGGCATAGCATTTTGCATTTGCAGTGTGACTTTATAAAGTAAAACTGCAAAGGCAAATGCAAATGTAAATGCAAATGCAAATCCAAATTGGCATGATTTGCAGTTCAAATGGCATAGCATTTTGCATTTGCTTATGCAAATGCAAATGCAAATGCTCATTCCAGTTCATTCCAGTTCAAATGGCATAGTATTCAGACTACATTGTGTATGATTTGCTAACTCTTTTCCATTCATAACTCATTCAATTCAAAAGAAAATAAACTACAAGATAATAGCACATAAAATGATCAAACATAAACTCATACAACTTAAATTGTTCCATGGAAACCCAAAAGTTGTCTCTCATGTTCCGCATCCTCCTCTTCTTGTTGCCTACATTTCTCCAACCACTCCTCATGAGCCCTTGATTCCCTTGCTTCTTCTTCCAAGACAAGGTCTAATGCTTCTTCATCAAACTTGTATAGATCCTCTTGATTAATCACATTCCCACAAACATGCAACTCCAAATCAGCCATTTCTTCTTCTTCCACTAATTTCACTATTTCTTCTTCTTCCATCAACATTCCACTCCCCCTTACACCACTGCCATTACCAGGTACAAAATCCTTATGGAAAACCTTAACCACGTTTTTCTTTGTAATGTTAAGATAATACATTGATGGGTTGGGAGAAAATACTGAAATATTAACAATTATTATAGCACTTCCTATAGTAATTTCCTTTCCATAACCCCTATCATTAATTACTTTGTAATGTATTGAACCAGCTAATGTACCAGAGAGATCTTTGACAGTCACTTTCAGATTACCAAGATCATTCAGAGAACATGACTTGATTATTGCAACAACTTGCTCAAGTTTTTCATTCTTGAGAAAGGTCTTGATGTCTCCTAAACACCCACTGACAATGCCACCATTAGCTTTCACATACTCAGTCGCGCCAACCCACGACCCACTGTTAAAATCCTGATCTTCTCCCACATCCTCAACAACTTGCTTCATATACTCTTATGTCGACAAGACAAAGTCATCCCCACCTTCATGAATATCTGATTGTTTACGGATATTGGCTAGTTGAACAATACCCGCAGGACCGGGTATTATCCTAACCGGATTTTCCTCTACTTGAACAATACCATCAGTGTTTTGGGTTGAGGTGATTGTGATTGTCTCACGTACATGCCTGTTGCAGGGACGGAGAACATGAGTTAGTGGGAGATCAGAATCATCAATATCTAGTAGGTCTTCCCACTGATAATTTGGGTCTGAACTCATTATGTTATGGCAACTGTTGATGTTTAAGAAGAAGGCAAAGAGAAGATCAGTGTTTTCTTTTGGCGGGAATATAACAACATTAGTTTTATTACAAATTTGGTCCTTAGTGTATTATTGTATGTGAACTGACGATTATACCCTCGATGATATGGAAACTTAACGAAATTTTGGATGGAGTTACGGTCAAAGGACCGGTCAACTCAAAATGGACAACTACAGGGACGATCAGTGTAATTTCGGGACTTTTAGGACGAAAGTTGTAATTTTGGGACAACCACAAGGACGATCTATGTACTTAACTCTATAGTTAATAGGGTTTGCCATATAAAAACTTCAGTTTAGGTATTATTTAATGAAATACAAACCTATAAACTCATTATAGCTATAGTGACATCAACTGATATGTATAATCTATGACACTTTCTCTAGAACAGAGGACACCAAGGCACAAATTAGTTAGAAACAGTTGGAGTAGTTGGATTATGAAATACCAAATTAAATTTCATTAAAATAGAATGTATTACCTATGACACAACTAACTATTTGGCTTCATTCATTCATTCAGGCAAACTATTAAGTGCCACCGGTGTGGTGGAGGGGTATTCCGGGATGATGTCGGGGATAATTGTTTTATAAAATCACTAATTAAAATTGATGTTAGATTAATTAATTATTAAGCAATAATCCCGGGCGACATGTCGCCAGGGAAAGTGTTTTAAATAATTTTAATTTTCAAATATAAATTTAATTTTGTCGGCTTGTGACATGTTTCCCGGGCGACATGTCGCCCGGGAAGTGGCAGCAATAAATTTTTTGTTTTAACTTTCCCAGGCGACATGTCGCCCAGGATAAGACTTCAATTTTTTTTTGGGAGCAAGTTATTTCCAGATTTTTTTCGGAAAAAATCTACCAATACTCAAACCTGTGTAAACCAATATATAATCTACCCAAATACATTACAACTTGTATCCAAAACACAATACGATCAACGCATTTGATATAATAAAGCTAAATACGTCCATTAATTCGAGAATAAACACATATGTCTAAACACCGGGTGATGACTTCCACCAAAACTTGCATGTATCCGCAAGATACAAGTCAATATTCACCAAGATCCCAAGTTCTAATGTCCGGGGAGGAAACAAAATATTCAAATATGGGTAAGCCAAGATACACTTAAACACCAAAATAGTAGGATATACTACCCAACATCTCCCTAATATCGTCCTCATCTCTCCATCCTTGCCCGTCGTCCTTTCATCATCTCCTGCTTCATATCCACGCGGGCCGAACTCCGCTGACACCACCTATCTCAGCGGCTTGTGACTCTAGGTGCGTAACGCATCTGGGAAAACTTTGTCGTCACTCCTATAATAATTCTCATGAAACATGTTCACCTGACGCGTTAGAACCTTATCTTCTCTTTTTGAGCTTAAGACATCAGAGGGAGTGCGTGCAGGGAGGCGGGGGTGGAATGACGTGCCCTGTCTGGCAAAACCTACCAACTACGGGAAATGTGCCCTCCGCTGCTTGCCCCCGCGAATGATGGCCTTAGCTCATCCTCGGTGTTAGGGCACACACCGTCTCGGTGTTGGCGCTAGCCCTATAGCCTCGCATCTCGACCATATGTCATCACAAAAACACAAGATGTTATATATTAGTCGTGTTACATATATTATTTTCGACAAGTCATTAAGTGCGTGTTTTGAAAACAAAACTTACTATAGAGCTTAAAACCATCGCTCTCATATTGAACTTAAGGCCTGTAGCAACGTCTATAGTCTCGACACCTGGCTTTGCCCATAAATCCTTTAGGTCATCAATCAACGGCCTCAAGTAAACATCAATGTCCTTGCCCGGGGATTTAGGGCCAGGAATTAACAACGTCAGCATAAAAGAACTCTCTTTCATACATAACCACGGAGGCAGATTGTATGTTGTCAGTATCACCGGCCACATGCTGTAAGACTGACTAAGGTTGCCGAACGGATTGAAACCATCAGCAGCCAACCCTAATCGAACATTTCTTGGTTCTGCAGCAAAATCCAAATACTTGGTGTCAAAGTCCTTCCATGCTCTACCATCAACCGGGTGTTGCATCTTACCGGGCTCCGTACACTTTCCAGTAGCATGCCAAGTCATTTCCTTTGCAGTGTGACTAGACTTGTACAAACGTTGTAGTCTAGGAATGATCGGAAAGTAACGCAACACCTTCTTAGGAACTTTCTTCCCCGGTGTGTTACTGTCTTTCCATCTACTAGTGTTACACACCGGACAGAAATGCACATCTTTGTTAGCGTCGCCCCGAAACAAGAAGCAATCGTTTACACAAGCATGTATCGACTCATACCCTAACCCGATTGTTTTAAATGTCTTCTTTATTGCATAGTATGATGGTGGGAGCTTGTATCCTTTAGCGGTGGGAAATACATTTTGGAAAAACTCTAGCATTTCATTGAATATAGAATCAGTCAATTTACCTTTAACCTTAAAATAGGTAAACTTTGCCATAAAGTCTAATCGAGTCACATGGTCACAACCGGGGTACAGCTCCTCGTTGGCACTGGCATATAACTCTTCGAACTCGTTACGTTTAGCTTGAGTCGGGTCGTTACTTGTCTCACCAATATCTCCTTGAGTTGGCTCATTTTGTTCATTATTCAGAGGAATATAGCTAAGATCATTAAGGCACGCTGTCATGTCACTCATCTGAGGTTGTCTTGTGTTATCTATTACTGGTGGTGGCGGAGGAAGATCCGGTTCACCGTGGTGAATCCATGTTTTATAACTTGGGTCAAACCCATACTTCGAAATGTGGTCTGAAAGGTGTTTGATGGATACCCACAATACTAGACGACAAGACTTGCATGGACATCTTATATTCCCGGCACTATCCACTAACGGCTTGCAATCATCGACGAATTTCTTAAGACCGGTATAAAATGCTTTTTCATGTTTCCCTAAACTTGTCCAACTCTTATCAATTACCATAACTGCGTTTTAACGATACAATTAGTTATTATATGCAACTTAATTAAACACATTCAAACGAGGAATACGAGATGTTTTGTTCACCTAGTGCAACTATGGAAGGCAATCCTAACCCACTCTTTGAATGATTCGTCTCATATATGAATGCGTATAACCGATTTACTATTTGAGAAAATTTCGGCAGCATTTCCCCTCAACTCCCCAAATATGTGTTTAAAGACATATTCGTAGGAGTAAAGGAGAAACACTGTCGAAATCATCTCAAATAGTAAACCAATTATACGCATTCATATCCTAAATGAGACAAAACATTCAAAAAGCAGTCCCAAACAGGGGACTTTCCGAAATTAATTTCTAATAAATTAATTTCGGACGGGTTTTCTATAGGATGATTAAATTCAGACGGGGATTTTCCGAATTTAATCACTAAAATCCTAAAACATTCCTAAAGGGTTCAATAAAACAAATACCAAACGCATATCCAAACGCGAATAACCAAAATAAATTGTTTATTAACAAATACCAAACTATCACATATTAATATTTCAAACTATCAAACATATATTTAACGAATACTTACTATGGTCGGGTGTCTCGGCTGTGGTCGGGTGTCTCGGCTGCGGTCGGGTGTCCTGGCTGGCCAAATTAAACATATAAAAGACAAATTTAACATAAACTTCTACAAAATAATAACTAGAAACATTCCCCGACGACATGTCGCCCGGGATACCAAAAGGCAAAAAAAATAAAACATATATACCTTTGGTTGTGGGCTGTTCGAAGTCAGCGGGGTCTCGCCTCCGCTCGGTCTCGGCTCCGGCTCCGGCACTGTTGACTGTAAAAAAAACTACAATCAAACCTTAGCTTATTATACCTCCTTAATTGCTTATTATATATTTTTAACAACTTATTAACATAAAATTAAAAAAAATAGGTCTTGGCAGCTATTTTTTAGAGGGTTAGAAAAAGATGTAAAAGAATTATCATTTAGAGGGTTTAAGAAAAGAATTATAGTTTAGAGGTGGAGATGGAGGTGGTGAACGGATGAGTGCTCGTGTGCTCGTGTGAGATGGAGGTGGTGGTGGTGGTGAGTGACGTGGAGATGGAGGTGGTAGTGGTAGGGGTGGTGGAGGTGGTAGTGGTGGAGATGGAGGTGGTAGTCGCCGGCTAGGTGGAGATGGTGATTTTTAATAATTTTTACGTTTTGTGTTATACAAACTGAAACCCAGATCTGGTTTTTGGTAACAGTTAAATCCCGGGCGACATGTCGCCCGGGAAAATTAAATGTTTGTCGTTTAGTACAAAATGGCGCGTTAACGAAATTTTTGGAGGGCCTTTTTAGCAAATGTGAAAAACTTTCTCGGGCGACATGTCGCCCGGGAAAAGTTTTATTAAAAACATTATACATTTTTATAAATACTAAAAACTGTATAACTTTTTAATAATAACTTTCCCGGGCGACATGTCACCCGGGAAAAGTTTTATTAAAAACATTATACAGTTTTATAAATACTAAAAACTGTATAACTTTTTAATAATACCTTTCCCGGACGACATGTCGCCCGGGAAAGTTTTTTATTAAAAACATTATCCAGTTTTATAAATATTAAAACCTGTATAACTTTTTAATAATACCTTTCCCGGGCGACATGTCGCCCGGGAAAGTTTGTTATTAAAAACATTATCCAGTTTTATAAATATTAAAAACTGTATAATATATTTATATAATTATATTTTTTATAAATAAAATTTATATAAATAATAATTTTAAACAAAAATTATATATTTTATAAAATATATAATTATTTTTTTATAAAATAAATAATTATTATTTATAATTATTTTTAAAAAAA
>BQNB010008466.1:0-89874 GCA_026074375.1 Tanacetum coccineum
TAGTCCTAGAATCTTGTATTATGACGTGGCACCCCCTTGACCCAAGACCCGATTAATATTCCGCATTTTGGGGGTGTTACAAAGATTATAACATCAGCCACATAAACCTTCCCTTGCAATTCCCACTAAAAATCTTTACACTCATACATGCTAGACATCACTTGGCCATTGGCTACTGACACTTGTAATATCTTCCTCATCTTACAACCCAACTTCTTAGCAACACTTAAGTCTAAAAAATTATGGGTACTTCATGAATCAACCAAAATATGCAACAACTATTTGCCTACATATGCTTAAATCCTCATGGTCTGGTAATTAGGAATCCCAGTCATAGCATTAAGAGAGATCTGTGGCATGATTTCTTCCTCATTTTCTATTGTGCTTATTATCCCTTGCTCAGTCAGTACACAATCTTCATCTTCTTCACATTTCATCACAAGCTATTACTTTCAAAGAATACATTTGTCCACTACATTTATGGCCAGGGCTGTACTTTTGATCATAGTAGAAACACAAATGTTTAGCCCTCTTTTCCTCCAATTCTTGTTGTGTCAACTTTTTAAGGGTCTGTTTGGCACAACCTGATTGTTATTTCTTACTACATTTCCCGCACTCCTATTAAAATTATTACTGATCACATTGGTCTTGGGAGTAGCTAACACTGGTACATGCCTACTTTTTGACACATAATTACTAGCTTCTTGCAATTTAGACAAGTAAAACACATCAACCAAGTTAGTAGGTCTAAACATCCTTACAGCATAGGCAATTTCCTCTTTCAACCCCCCTCCCCCTCCCCCCCCCCCCCCCAACCCTACCCCAAATGAACAGGCTAAGATTCACTTAACTCTACTTTATTTAATAAATCTTCAAAAGAGTCTTGGTATACCTGAACATTTGTAGTTTGCTTGAGGTTCTTCAATTCCACCACTGGGTCCTCAAAAACTGACTCAAACCTCTTCTTGATCTGAGTTTCATAGACACCCCAAGTTACCACTTCCTCAAACCTCTTCATGAAATGTTTATGCCAATTAAGGGCTTTACCAAACACATGCATTGATACTAGCCTTATTCTCTGATCATCATCAACAATTTGATCCATCTCAAATAACTTATTAACTCTGTATAGCCAACCTTGCACATCTTCTTCATCAAACTTAGGAAATTCCACCTTGGTTAATCTGCCATATGAACCACCATTATTACCACTAGATTGACCATATTAACCACCAAGATTTTCTCTTCTTTGAGTAGTACCCTCCCCATGATCGATTCTATTCTCCAATGTTGTTACAAATTAAGTTAGACGAATTATAACACTCATCATACTTGCTAACTGACTCTAATTGGAGTAGACATTGTGTTTTCTTGATTATTACCATGTTTAGTGAACTTGGTATTCACCATGATCAATTCTTTCTACCTAATCCGATCAATTAAACGTTTTTGAGATTGGGAAACGGATAAAATGTATTATGATGTATTTTGGATTGGAAAGATTAAAGAATTATTGTCGCCGGAAACTGATCGGAACAGAATTGATCGGATTTTCAAGCTTTGAACAGAATCAAACAGAATTCTAACAGAATAACTGCCAGGGTCTTCTTTGATACCAATTGAAACAGTGTAACTAGAAATCAGGGTAGAAATGAAGATTACGATTTCAATGGCAACAAACTATTAAGAATCTATAGAAAGATAATTAAGATTCGAAATGGATTTGTTATTTGTTTATTGAGTTGTTACAATGATTGAGTTTACAAGAGAAAGGTTACAGATTACATGAATGAATGAATTACAGGGAAAGGGTAGTGTTTATAGATAGTTTGACGCCTAAACCAAGTTTGACTTTTCTGAATTGACCCATTTGACTTCACTTTATGACCATAGGTGCATCATATATTGATCTGATAGCTCAAAAATCATGTCCAGGTCACTTTGCATATGCATTTCTTGCATCATCCATGCATGTGTTTGGTCCCGCCAACTGAAAAACAAGAAAATATTTCAGCTAGTATCAGTTTCTGCCATTAACACAAAATAAAAAATCCATCCGAGAAAATGGAGAATGTAACCCATTTTTTTTATCTATAGTCTAGCATCTTTTTGAAACTCTTACATCTATAACACAAAGAAGGACCAAAAGTGTAACAAGTTTAAATTGAAGACCATTCATGCGAATTTTGATATTCAGAAACCAAATCTGAAATTTTGTATAAACTATAAGGACCATTCGTGTAACTTACTTTATTTACTATTTTCTTTCTAAAAAACTAGTACTGTATTATTTTGTTCGAATAATCTTCGTCGGCAAATATCAAATTCGATATTAAAATATAAGAAAAAAAAAAGAATTTAGAAAACAAAGAAAGTGCATGTTATTTACTCACGAAATGTAAGAGGTTGTAGTGTTTATCTCTGAAGGAAAATGATACAACTGAAGAAGCTCTGGAGATGCGGCGATAAGTAGACCTTTTAACCCCAAAATGCTATGTGGGAGATGACTTATGCCTGTACCTGTTATAGCTATCGCTGTTAAACATTTTAATCGCCCTAGATCTTCAGGTAACTTCTCAAGAAGAGCACAATTATGAAGATCAAGATACTTCAGATGTTTTAAAAAACAGATGCTATCTGGAAGAAATTCAATCTTCTCACTCCTCACATGTAGCCTCTCTAAACATTCTAATCGGCCAAGATCTTCAGGTAACTTCTCAAGAAGAGCACAATCATCAAGGTTGAGAAACTTCAGATGTTTTAGCATACAAATGCTATCCGGAAGATGTTTAATCTTTGTAGCCCACAAAACTAGCATCTCCAGAGACTCTAACTGGCCAATGTCCTCAGGCAACTTCCCAAGACGACAACAGCCTGTAACATCGAGCAACTTCAGACGTTTTAGCATGCAGATGCTATCCGGAAAATATTCAATTGTCTTACTACTCACATATAACTTCTCTAAACATTCTAATTGGCCAAGATCCTCTGGTAACTTCTCAAGAAGATCCTCTTGTAGCTTCCCTAGATAACCATAATTGACTTTGAGAAATTTGAGATGTTTCAACATACAAATGCTATCAGGAAGATGTTTTATCTTCGTAGAGTACAAACAGAGCTCTTCTAGATATCCTAACTGGCCAAGATCATTGGGAAACTCTGGAATATTGCATTTGAGTGTAAGTTTTTGTAAACATTGTAAACTGCAAATTATGTCTGAAAATTTCTTCAAGTCTGTGCAAGCACATAGACCAAAAGAAATAAGCTTCTCAATATTTCCAACTGATGACGCTAGACATTCTTTATAATAACAACGAAACCGCAACTTTGGGAGATTACTATTGGGGTGCAATGAGCATAAATCTAGGGTCTCGCCATCCAGATGTAAAGTAGCTGAATAAATATTAATCTGCTCACATCCACCGCGAAACACAAATTGGTGAAACCTCCAACAACCACTTAAGTCAAAGTAAACAACTTTTTTCAGACATCCAACGGGAGCGTTAATTTCTACCAACTCATCAGAATTATGAAGATCTAAACTCTCAAGATTTGGAATCAGCTCAAGGTCAAGGCTCCTCATCAACCTTAATTTATTAAGGTTGAGGAATTTGAGATTTGGACATGCAACAGACACCTTGAGTTTTACAAAATGAGTACAATCGAAAAGAGATAAAGTCTCGAGATTCGGAGTCAACCCAAGGTCAAAGGGTATTAACTTTGAGTGACTAATATGGAGGTACTTGAGCTTTTGACAACCGGGCATGTAAAGTTCTTCTAACTCATAAGAAATGTCAAGAGATAACGACTCGAGATTTGGAGTAATCCTAAAGTCAAAGGTCTTCAATTCTGACTCAGAGAGAGAAAGGAATTTGAGTTTTCTGAGATCCTGCCAGCAAAAACAAGGTAGAAATAGCATTAACAAACCAACGTTATGAATATGCAAAACAACCAATCAATTACAGTATTTATTCTACCTTTTTTTCCCCCTCTTCCCAAAGTTGTACCATGTTTCTGCAAGACTCCATTTCAAGTCCAACAAGATTGTTTGCTTGAAATGTTTTGGGTAAATACAAGAAAGGGTACCTCTCACATTTTAGATATTTCAAAGAATTTGGAAAGTATTGGGTAGATTCATCAAATTTCGGATCAATGCCAAGACATTCGCCATCACTTTCACAGTCACATTCAGAATCATAATCTGCATAATTCACTTCAAGATATCTAAGTTTCTTCATTTTTCCAAGACCGTTCATAACAATTCTCGAATTTCCTCTCGACATATCAAGTTTTAGACATCTTGTTTCTTCAGTACCCTGCACTCCAAAAACAACGTCCAGAAAACTCGAGAAGTCAGAACAAATGCAAAATTTTTAGTTGTCTCCGCATTACAAGTAAACTGATCTTTACCATGTCATTAGCCAATATATCTTCAATCTCCTCATCAATCCATAATCGGCTATGTTTGTTAGGTTCATCGCAGTGCGAACGACGAACAATGTTCTTTCCCATTTCTTCTATATGGTCATGCATGCCCAAAAACCCACCTTTAGAAATAGTTATGAGAGATCTCTGCTCAAGAACTTTTAACCCATTTCTAGCATGAAATCCACAGCTTTCAAAAATAGTGATTGCATCTGTTTTGTTCTTTCCTTTCAATATGCATGCAATGTCTAGAAATATTTCCTTATAATCATCCTCCAGACCGATATAGCTTAATTCTAGCTTTTCCAGAGTCTCCTTTAGGGGAATTTTTTTTAGTCTTTCTATGGCATCTACCCATTCAAGCTTATCTTTACCATAGAGAAACGAACCCAATACTTTGACTGTTAAAGGAAGACCAGCAGCATAACGTACAACTTTTCCTGCCAGCTCTTTGTATCCTTGAAGTGGAATTTCTTTTTGAAATGCATACCTATTGAAGAGGCAAATCGCTTCCGTAGACGATAACAGGTTGACGTCATGAACAAAGTTCACTCGGTGGGCTGACAGCACTTGTTCATCTCTTGTGGTAATGATAATTCTGCTTCCTGATTTAAACCAGTCATGCTCACCTGCTAACGCCTCAAGCTGTTCTATATGATCAACATCATCTAAAACAATAAGTATCTTTTTACAACGCAGTGTGGCTATCAACATGTCCCTCCCATCATGAACACTACTAAAAGTGATGTCTTGTTTATTTAGGACATCTTTTAGTATCTTCTTTTGGAGCTTCTTTAAACCGGACAAAGAAGTCTTTGAAACTTCCCTGACATTTTCAACAAAGCTTTTTCCTTCGAAATGATTAGAAATTTGATCATAAACAGCTCTGGCTAAAGTTGTCTTCCCCCCACCTCCCATCCCCTTGATTCCGATCATGCGAACATCTTCAGTACCATTCTCTAAAGATGCAAGAACATCACTCTCTAAAGATGCAAGAACATCACTGATTCGGGTCTCCATGCCCACTAACTTTCCATCAGCGCTCGAATGATTGGAATGTAACTTTTTGAAAATAGCATCAACAATTATTTGGATCGATTTAGATTCATCCCTGTATCAATTAGATTTATAACATAAAAGTATTAACATTTATATAAATGTAGATTAGACGAAATATTACAGATATATGATGAAGAAATGTAATTACCCGTTAGCTGTGGCCTTCAACTCCCACCCAGCCAGATTTGATGCTTCTTTCATAGCGTCTCTCCATTTCCCAACAGCTTCTTGGTTTTCATGTTTAGAAAAAGCTTCTCCAACTGGCCCATTTTGTTTTCGGACATGGGTGGGCTCCACATCAAAAAAGACAGGATAAGCAGTCTGCTCAGCTATCTTCTTTTGACAGTCCATGATCTCAACAAGCTCATCCAAGCACCAAGATGAAGAAGTATAGTTCTTTGAGAAAACAACGAGGAAGAATCTAGAGTCTTTAATAGCTTGGATAAGCTGGTTGTCGATAGTTTCCCCTTTCTGGATTTTCTCATCATCTTTGTAAGTGTAAATGCCTTTGTCCGTAAGAGCTTGATAAAGATGTCCAACAAAGGTTTTGCGAGTGTCCTCACCCCTAAAGCTTATAAAAACATCATACTTAAATCTCTTTCGAGTGGATGAGCTTGAAGTGGACGCCCCTAGAGTAATGGATGAAGGATCGGATAAACGTAATCTCTTGTTGGATGACATTGTAAGTATGGTTGAAAGAGTTTATGTAAAAAAGTGTTTGTGTTTGTGTTGGTGGAATGATGTTGAGAAACAAAAGCTACTTGTTTGGTCTTTGGTGAATGAAAAAGAAAGACATGACATCATGTGGCCATCACTATCTAACGCCTCTATGCTACCTTCAAGAAAACAACCACAAAGTCTAAGGCACTAGAAGCTAAAAGGGGAACGATACAGAATGTAAAATAAGCTAATAAAAAACAAGACTCTATAAAGATATAGCAGAAGATATATATATATATATATATATATATATATATATATATATATATATATATATATACAATGGAAACTTGGATCTGCCTCAGGAAAGTGTAGGGAATCTTCACTCGCCGGAGGTGATATCCAATTCTCCGTCAAACTCGCCGGAAAAAATAAGAAAGAGAAAAAGTAACCTGAAACTAACGCCGGCGCGTGACCGGGCTTAAAATGACTCGGTTTGAGGTGTTTTGATCGAGAGAAAAGTAGCTATCCGGTGGTGGTGTTTAAATTCTTAAACTCGGCGGATAAATGCAAGGTCGCCGGAGGTTGTCACAGTCACGTGGAGGCGCGTGACAGCTAATGGTGGTGTTATATCCGTTTTTTTCTTACCCGGGAAGAAGAGAGAAGGTATATGCGTTATTAACAGCACAATTATACCCGGGAAAATGAAATAAAGCTACTTGAGGTAGCTTTGATTATATTTTCGTAAAGGGATGATGACTTTTATCATGGAAATTTCTTTCTTTTTTATTGGGGCTATTTTTTAACCGAAAATTCGTTGCACGAAATTTCCTTGTCCTTTACGATAAAGAAATATCTCAATAATTAATATATATAAACAAAAAACATTCTTTAGACTTGCCCAACATATTTTCCTAAATACACGATTTTCCGTGTAACAAAATAATAAAACCATACTGTCCGGAAATAGTTTTTTGAGTTTTCGATTTGTTGCGAAGTTAGTGCTTAATGATTAACTTTGCAACAAAACGATAACCCATTGACTATTTCCGGAAAAAAAAAATAAACAATTTACAAAAATAGTCATTGAGCTTATCGGTAAATTTCAAAGTTAGTCTCTCACGCTCAACCACAAAACGCAAGTTGCAAACCTCGTTTCTAGCTATAGCCAAGTCAAGGATTTGTAATGACTAAAGAAATATCATCAAAGCTTCTAAATCGACATCGACGTATCAGGATAAAAATATATTTTAACATAGTTTATTAAAATTATAAAATGTTATATATTGAACATAAATATCCATCTTTAGACTCTACTAGCTTCATGACTCATTCGATAAACAGGCTAGTTTTATGTGTAATATTGATTAAAATTAAAGTTAACAATATTTTTTGTCATTGTTGTTTACCGGATATAGCGGTTTTAATCTATTGGTTTGAAAAGTAACGGATCATGTCCATTTTTGAATGATCGTAACACTTTTAGTCCATTTTTACTATCACTGTTAGTCAAACTTAATTTGATCGTTAAAAGAAAGGGTATTTTGGTCATTCCACTCAACTACTCACTCATCTTTCTACTATTTTCTTTATATTGTCTTCAAGTACTCACCCACCCCATACCATCTTTTCTTTTGTATTAAACCACACACTCACCCAACCGGCTCAACCTCACGACTTTTCTATTTATTAAGTAGAAAAACTTATTTGCTTGAAGACAAACAAATCCCAAGTGCAAGGATATTTGATGATGCGTCATTTTAAACATTTTTGCGGGGTCATTTAACCCCTAAAATCATGCAAATATGCCCAAATATTGTGTTAATACAAATATTAGCGTAAAAACGATATTTATATTTAATGATCTTCATGTTTTGATAATAACAAATATAATGTCATACTACGTAAAAGTTTACGTAAACAAGTTATTTAGTCGTAAGTTTACATGATGACGACAAATCACTTAAGGTATGAATATGGCATTATTAAACGTAGTTAATGATTAAAGAAAAATATTTTCTATTGCATCTAAACTTAATCATTTGCATAAACCTTTTCTAATCAATTGAATTTAAGTAAACACATGATTAATTATAAGTAGTTATATTAATCATGTAAGACAGAATATGATTAACCATAAGTGGAAACAATCTTTCTAAATCTTTCAAAATCCTCCCAAATCTAGAAAATCTTTCTTTATTTATGTTAAGAAATATTTTCCTTCTAGAAGAATCAACTAAATCAGATTTTTAAGTACATAATAATATTTTGTTAAGATTTGGGGTTAATTACAAAAAGACAAAATTTGTCCCGGCTGCACCTCACGGATCCAACAAAACAAAAGGACGGATCCAGGTGTTGGTGGATCCGTGGATATGTGAGACTAGCCGTTTGGACCAGATTTGAATTACAAATGCTGGCTTTTTTATACCAACCTTATGTCTTCATTTTAGACAACACTTTCTAATATTTTTCTTTCTAGCCTTTTCATTTTTATATCTTCTTTGATCATTATACTTGTTTCATAATTCATTACAAGTGATCAACTCATTCTACTCTTTAGTGAAGAACACTAACGAAGTCGTGAAGCTTCAAGTTATTAGTATAGTTGTGTCATCACGTTTGTGATAATCATTTATCTTGTATCTCATGTGTTGTGTGTTGTGTGTATCATAAGTGTATAATATGTTATTATTTAGGCCATAAAATACATAGTGTGTTAGATTGGTTCTATCTCGAAGTAGAACTCGATATTTAGCTTAGTACCGGATAAAGTGTAAGCGACGTGTACGGTTTTCTTCGCCTAAAGGGAGCTTGTTGACATAGTGAAGAAAACTCTCAAGTTGGGTACTTGAGGAGTGGAGTAGGGCGAAGAGGAGCTTCGTAGCCGAACCACTATAAATCATTATGTCATCGGTTTGACCTTTCTTATCTTTACTTATTTATACTTCGTATTTACTTATTTGTTTATTACTTCGCTATCATATACACTTGTGTATATCTCTTGAATTCACATAAGTCGACAATATAAGTTTTATTTTTAAAACGGTAAAAACTATTCAATCCCTCTTCTAGTTTCCACAATTGGTATCAGAAGCTAAGGTCATCCAAGATCTTTAACGTATATTGTACATTAAAGCTTGAATCGATCTATGGATTTGGATAAATATCTAGAAGGGCAATCTATGCAAAGATCACCACTTTTTGAAAGTGATTGTTTTATATATTGAAAAAATAGATTTGAAACTTATGTGAAAGCAAAAGATTCAGATCTTTGGCATATTATCTTGAATGATGATTTTCCACCGGTTGCCCGAAACAAAAATACCCAAGTTTTAGACGTAGTTCCTTTTAAACAACAAGATGATGATCTTATAAGAAAACTTGCTAAAAATAATAAAGTTAAAATGGTTCTTTATAATGCATTACCTAAAAAGGAGTACGTAAAAATCTTTATGTGTAAAACGACTAGAAATATTTGGCAATCGTTGTTAATCACACATCAAGATAATAGCCAAGTAAAAGATAATAAAATTGATCTTCTTGTTCAACAATATGAACAATTTACTATCCTTAAAGAATAATCTATTGATAGCGGTTTTGCTAGATTTAACACTATTATTACTAGTCTTAAAGCTCTTGATGAAGGTTTCTCTAGCAAGAACTATGTTAGGAAGTTTCTTAGGGCTCTACATCCTAAATGGAGAGCAAAGGTCCCGACGATTGAAGAATCAAAAGATTTCTCATCACTAGCTCTAGACGAGCTAATCGACAATCTAAAAGTACATGAAGTTGTCATGGAAAAGGATTTCGAAATTTATATAGGCAAAAAGGAAAGAGTTAAGTCAATTGCCTTGAAAGCTAAGAAAGAGTCTAGTGATGATGAAACTTCGACATCCGAAAGTGATGACGAAGAATATGCTATGGTTGTAAGGAACTTTAAAAGGTTCTTTAGAAGAAAGGGTAAATTTGTTAGGCAACTAAGAGAAGAAAAGAAGTCATTCCGACAAAGGGATGAGAAGAAAGGAAAGAGCGATCGGAAATGCTGTAGATGCGGTGATCCAAATCATCTCATTGGCGATTGTCCAAAACCTCCTCGCAACAAAGATCAAAAGGCCTTTATTGGAGGTTCTTGGAGCGATAGCGAGAATAAAGCCGAGGACAAAACTAACGATGAAACTTATCTCATAGCTTAATCATCAAATGAGGTAACTTTTGACTCTTCTCATTATAGTGATAATGCTTCTTCTCTTGATGATGATAGTATGCAAATTGAATATGATAACTTATGTGAAATTAGCTTAAAAATCATCAACAAAAATAAAAATTTGAAAACTAAAAGAGATCTTTTAGAAAAAGAAATGTTAGAGTTGAATGAGAAAATTAAAAAACTTGAGAGAAATAAATAAATTGACATTGTGTATGAGTTGTGTAAAGAACTTAAGTTAGAAAACGACAAACTTAAGGAAACTTAAGGAAACTCAAGTTAAATTTGTAAATTTTGATAAAAGCGCTTATTCACTAAGAGAAATGCTAAATATTCAAAAGTCACCTAGTTGTAAAATAGGTTTAGGATTTGATAGTAGTAAAGCGTCAACAAGCGAAACAAAACCCATTACCTTTGTTGGGTCATCCGTTGAAAATGCAACCGACGGATTCACCATAAAGGTGCACGGATCCACCATCCCTGGATCTGTGGATCCGCCAAGTAGCCAAAAATTGGCAGAACACGTTTTTAGTCCACCTATGTCTTCGAGGTCGGATTTTGTCATTACTAGGAAGAAACTAATACATAATAAGATTGAAGAGTCAAAGAAACCGTCTTTAAAACCATCTCTTAAAAGTGGTTTAGGTTATGTCAAAACCGAGTCTAGATCTAAAACACCTCCACCTAGAATAAATAACTTTTCTCAACAAAGACACAACACACCTCAACATAGAAGAAACTCTAGACAACCAATTCATCAAAACTTTTATCCTATGAATTGGAGTAACAACCAAAATCAAGGTTTTGTACATATGCGAAATTTATCCCATTTTAATATCCCAATCAATTGCAACAAATGCAAGGGATGTACAACACTAACGTTTTCGGACCTATGAGATATTAGGGACCAAACGCTTGAATTTGTTTTTGTCAAAATAGGTATGCTTGAGAAAGTGTTTGGAACCAGACGAATGGATCAAAGATAACGGTTGCTCCAAACATATGACCGGTAACAAAAGTCTATTCTCTACCTATAAAGCATACAACGGAGGTAATGTTGTCTTTGGAAGTAACTTAAAAGGAAAGATCATAGGCAAAGGTACGATCTCAAATGACTCTCTTACTATATCTAACGTAGAACACGTAGATAACTTAACATTTAATTTACTTAGTGTCGGTCAAAGTTATGATAATAAGTGTAGAGTCTTATTTACGAAAAAAGGTAGTGAAATAATTAAAGATGGTAAAATCATAGGAAATGGGATTAGAAAAAATGGTTTATACGTAATGAAATTAGGAATAAGTCTCAAGACAAATTATGTCTCGCGACGGTAGTAGATAATTCTACCTTATGGCATAGAAGACTTGGTCACGCAAATATGCATTTAATTCAATCTTTGTCATCTAAAAAATTAGTTAGAAATCTGCCTAAGCTAAAATATGATAAACACTTTTGTGATGCTTGCAAAATTAGGAAGCAAGCCCATGCAAGTCATAAAGCTAAAAATATAGTTTCTACTAAAAGATGTCTAGAACTATTACACATGGATTTATTTGGTACGTCAGCTATTAAAAGTTATGGATGTAACTTGTACACCTTAGTAATAGTAGATGATTTATCTAGATATACTTGGACTAAGTTTCTAAAAACCAAAGACGAAGCTTTTGAGAAATTTAAAATATTAAGTAGGAAAATTCAAAACCAACTAGGAAGTTCTATAGTAACTATTAGAACGGATCGTCGAGAATTTGACAATGAAGTATAATTCGGAGCTTATTGTGATGCACAATGCATTACTCATAACTTCTCGGCTCCACGTACACCACAATCAAATGGGGTAGTAGAAAGAAATAATCGGACTTTACAAGAAATGTTTAGAACCATGTTAAACGAACAATCCATTCCACAAAAGTTTTCGTGTAATGCCGTTGATGCGCCAACTTACATTCTAAATAGAATTTTAGTTCGACCAATACTAGGAAAAACCCCTTATGAGATATTTAGAGGTAGGAAATCCTCTTTAGAATATTTCAAAGTGTTCGGAAGCAAGTGCTTCATTTTAAATACTAAAGATTATTTAACCAAGTTTGACCCAAAGTCATACGAAGATGTTTTTCTAGGATATTCGCAAAATAGTAAAGCTTATGTAGTTTTAAATAAAAATACAATGAAAGTTGAAGAATCACTTATCACCATTAGTTAATGTTGATGTTGGTGAAGAAGAAACTATAGAAAATAATACTAAAGTAGTGAATAATAATAATGTAGAAGATGAGTCGATAGAAGTTGACGAAGTCGTTAACATTAAGGAGTCCAAGAATCACCCACTAGAACAAGTCATAGGAAATATTAATCAAAGAACATTAAGATCACAAGCCCAAAATCATAGTAATTTATTTTGTTTTATTTCTACCATAGAACCTAAAAATGTTAATGAGGCATTAGGAGATGAGAGTTGGGTTATAGCTATGCAAGAGGAATTAAATCAATTTATAGCAAATGATGTTTGGGATTTAGTTCCACTACCCAAAAGTCATACCGTTAGAGGAACAAAATGGGTTTATAGAAATAAGTTAGACAAAAACGGTATTGTGTCTAGAAATAAGGCTAGATTAGTGGCACACGAATATAATCGACAAGAAGGTATAGATTATGAAACATATACTCTGGTAGCTAGGTTAGAGTCTATTAGAATACATCTTTCTATTGCTTGTGCAAATGATTTCAAATTATATCAAATGGACATAAAAAAGTGCTTTTCTAAATGGTTTTATAACTGAAGAGGTTTACGTTGCTCAACCTTTGAGATTTATTGATTTTGAAAAACCAAATTACGTGTATAAACTTAAGAAGGCTTTGTACGGTCTTAAGCAAGCTCCTAAAGCTTGGTATGATAGACTAAAATCATTTTTACTAAAACACGAGTATTCCATGGGAATGGTTGATAATACGCTTTTCACAAAGAAATTTAAATCACATCTCACCATTGTTCAAATATATGTCGACGACATTATATTTGGTTTCACGTGTCAAAACTTGTGTGATGATTTCGCAAAAATTATGCACGACGAGTTTGAAATGAGTATGATGGGGGAGTTGAACTTCTTCTTGGGTCTTCAAATAAAACAAATAGAAGATGGGATATTTTTTAATCAATCCAAGTACATCAAGGAGATGTTAAAGAAGTTCAGGTTAGAAGATTCTAAACCAACCAAGACGCCTATGTCAAAGGAGATCAAGCTAACTAAGGACGACGAAGCCGACTCCATGGATAGCACTAAATATCGAGGTATGGTTGGTAGTTTACTTTATTTAACCGCAAGTAGGCCCGATATTATGTTTAGTGTTTGCTTATGTGCTCGTTTCCAAGAAAATCCTAAGACTACCCACTTAGAAGCCGTTAAGCGTATATTTAGGTATATTAGGGGAACTACCCACTTAGGATTATGGTATCTGAAAGGAACCAGAATAGAAACTATATATAGTTTATGACGAGTCCGACCACGCGGGCGACTACGTTGATCGAAAAAGCACTAGTGGCGTTTGTACGTTCATGGGATGTTGTTTAACATCTTGGTTCTCTAAGAAACAAACGGTCCTTACTATCTTCATGACCGAAGCCGAATACGTGTCCGCCAGAAAGGCGTGTCAACAAGCACTATGGATGAAACAAGCTCTCATCGACTACGACATACGCCTCGACGACGTTTCGATTATGTGCGACAATAAAGGCGCAATCGACTTAAGTAGAAACCCCGTACAACACTCTAGAACTAAACACATAGAAATTCGTCACCACTTTCTTCGCAACAACGTCCAAAAGGGCAATATTTCTATCGAGAAAGTTGCATCCGAAGATGACGAGCGTTGTAAATCCCACTTCAGTTTTACAACTCCCTAGGCAGTGTACCTAACCGTTGTAGTGTAGTATAGGCAAGACACGGGGGTTGTTATCATTCTCTAGGGGAATAGCACTGTGAAGGTCCAAACTAAATATAACCAAGATTTAGGAGATTAAAAGAAGATTATTTTTGTATTTTTATATTTTATAAAAGCAAGTAAAATCTCGGTTTTAGAAGAGGTTGGTTTTAAAACTAATATCTAATTAATTAAACTAATCTAATGATAAGAATTCGTATGATAAAGGAGTAGTGTTTACTTAATCATGCATGATCCTTGATATGCTTTTCCTAACTCTATTGCCTTGTCACACTTGTGATGTATATGTAAGTATTTTCAAAAAGCATGACGAATTACACGAAAACGCCGTCTACGTGATAACTTGCTAGGGCAGCACACATGCAAGGTAGTATGAAGACTATTACATGGCCCCTAGGGAGATATACGCGCATTAAAATACTTAAAGGGGATCATCCACATATAGGTAAGGTAGTATGAAGACTCTTACCTATGGAATCCTTTCTACACAATCATGCCGCTCTAGATCTTCGATACAATTAAGTAACTAGGGTTCTAGACTCTAAACATGCACACACATCAACAAGAAGCAAAATAATTAAGATCTACATATCAATTCACATGCAATCATAAGCAAACACTTAAAGGATCTAGCCTAGCATGTTCAAGATAGAAGAAGCGCAAATATAAATCAAACAATAAGACATATTGAAAGATAAGGGATAAAAGAACTTTACTATATTGAATCACGCAATTAGGGATGATATAGAAAGGTTGGGAAACCCTAAAATATTCCCAAAATTTGGTACAAGTTGACCTCCCACGAACTCTAACCCTAATTCTATCTAAGAATGCATATGACAAACGTAAAATTAAGTTTGTATATATAGACTTTCTGGCCGCGACGGCGTCGTAATTAATCCAGACGCCGTCGCCACGCTAAGGCTTCTAGGGCTTCTTTTATAATGGCTGATTCAGACAGTGTCACAAATTTCCAAACGTTGTCGCTATGACTTTGAGACGGCGTCACAAGCTTTCCAGACGTCGTCTCCACACTCTGATCTTGATTCTTTAATCCGTCTTCAAGCCAAATTGTCATCTTGTCCGGTTCCTTCTAAAATTGAGCGTAAGTCATGTGTATTTCCTCCAAATGTCTTCCAAGTGCTAAAAATGCAAAAAGAAACGATTAAGCGCATATTTTTGACATAATTGCATGATTATAAGGGTAAAATGACCCAGAAAAGTGTATAAAACTAGACCTCATCAAATACCCCTACACTTAGGATTTGCTTGTCCCAAAGCAAATGAGCTTTTCTACCTAGACAATATCAATATCAGGGGAATTTAACTTACTCTTTAAAGGCTTTCATGGCATAACCGATTAGACCTCAAAACTAGAAGCACGGAGAAGATACACTAGCACCTCACGATAAGTGTTTGGATATTCTCTATTTCTCTCGGGTTTATAATGAATTATAACGATATGGGAAACGGAAAATATAACACTCACTACCTACCATAGCATATAAATTACCATAGGCTTGATAAAGGATCAAACCTCCACTGCTAGCGTAAATACTAATAGTTACTATCAAAGAGGTCTTTAAAAAGGGTTGTGGGGTGTAGGTGTAATATGATAACATGGAAACGAAAACGGATGGGAAATATTTGGGGAGTGACTTTTTAGGTGAATTTTGGGTGAAGTGGTGAGTTAATTATCTTATAGGAATACACGCTGGTTTGGTTGCTAAGCCAAAGACTCTACCACTCAGACAAGATGTACAAACTCTACAAAACTTTACATCAAACTCTTTCTTTTTCTTTTCTCTCTTTTTTTACAACATAATACATCACTTAGGGTTTATAGATACACCTCTACACTTGAACTTTTACATACTTGATAAATAAACTAGTATATGACGCGAATTGAGTTGGATCAACATAACATAAAGACTATTTGACAAACATATGGGGGTATTGACTTAACTTTTCTTCCCTATTCTTCCGCGAAATAATTACTACCATGAATACCAATCGTCTCAAAACTGTATTTACAAGGATAAGGACTTAGCAACCGTGTACTCAAATAATTAACTTGGGTTAAACAATAATGTACTAAAAGCGAGTACATACAAGGAAGGCTAAGGCGATTTGGGTGTAACAATTGGTTGTAGGGTTAACAATGCTCTTCATTAATAGTCCGGATTAACCAGAAAATTACAAGAACCGCGAAAAGGATAGGCTCAGAGGGTTTCACTAGGGGAGTCTTGCACTAAAAATAAGTGCGAAGCACGGGTGTGTGGATAGTTATATAGTCGATGTGACCATATAAACAATTACATGTGTAAACCATGGGTTAATCCTAGTGCCTCTTATCACTTAGCAATTATTATTACTCACTACGCAGTCTCGGGATGCATCACTAAAGCAAGTTCTAAAATTATATATACTACAGGTACACTCTCATATAATTTAATACCGATACCAATGCTCCAAAAAAGGTGACAAAGACCATACGTACACATCCGTAATGACGGAATAGACACATATGACTACATTCGAACCTTAACTCGAGAAAGCTAAAGGAATAAATTATCTGGGGTATCAAAGATGGATACCCAAAATCCTAAAGATCTAGGAGCGAACCTCACAATTTGGGGCTGGAATTTTATTTGAGTGGAAGGGTTTTTGTGCTAGTCATATAATTCCCTACCCAATGAGACACAACTAGTACTAAGTTTCACCGGTATGTGCCACAAAAAAAATTGGGTCAAAATTACCTTCTACGCTATGTTTCGATATATTACTCATCATTTTAAGGACAAAGAAAAAGACAAATGATAGAATAGTTTCTAAGGATTTTATTACCCCATACACTTATTATGAACATTGTCCCCAATGTTCGACAAAGTACCCGTAAACGAATAAAGGGAAAAGAAAAGAGAGCGAAAGAAACTAGTACTCCCCTGGTTTTGCTCAATGATGGAGAAGAAACAAAATGATAAACCGACTAAATCGTTATCCAAGAATTATCCACATGAAACTCCTAAGAACTTCCGGGTCTCTCCTTATCAAATATAACCTGCAAATCAAAGTAAGATACAAACATACCTAGTGTAAAATCAGCAGAATGATAAATATACAACTATATGATTTTAAGTTTTTCGACTCTATGACAAATAAATAAAGGATAGGATGAATGTGTTAATGCATTTGTGGTTTCCTGGAGGTTTTTAAGCAATGTACAAATTCTGAAAATTATACAAAAATTTCAAGGTTAGAAACATGAATTTTACTGTAACTTTGGTGAGGACACCGTCAGGAAAATCCTAACGCCGTCTCCACATATTGTAGAGAGAAATAAAGTTTCTTTCTTGAAAAATTTCTGCACGCAAGTCCAATTATTATTTCCTGCAAAATTTTACTGCAAATACCATGAAATATATCAACACAATCATATGACTCAAACAAACACACAAGACGCGAATTAATCTAAACTGTTTATTTGATTTGTTTGAAAATTAGTTCTTAAAAACCGGATATTTCCTTACACTTATTATTGCAAAATACCTTTGATTAAGATTAAGACGAGGTTAAAACCAAAACAAAGCATGATTACAAAATATTTTTCAAACAATAATAACAAACAATAAAGAATTAAAACACACGACACACCTAAAATGCGGAAATTAAAAGATTGGGTTGCCTCCCAATAAGCGCTTTTGTTTATTATAGAGTCTTTTAGCTAGACTCGGAGTCCTATTCCTTACGAGACTCCTCCTTGGTTTTCATTACTTCATCTTTCCTCAAGTCCGGTTTGGTATTCGGGTCCTAGTTCTAAACACTCTTTGTAGAATCCTAGTATCTTACTTATCACATATTCAACTCCTTTTCTTTTGTCTTTCTTAATCCTAAAGTAGACCGATTTCATGTTCTCTTTTTCCCTGTCTGAAAGTGAGTCATATTGCTCAATTTTATAAGGCATCTTATAGGAAATCTCCTCAACTCCCTTTGTGAACTTCACTACTCCTAATGATAAATCATAAGTCATGCTGGATAGTTCAACAAAAGGCTTTCCTAAAACATCTGTGACATCTTAGGATCTATAATCAAACTAATGTCCTCTACAATCATGAAATCCGAGGCATATGTTAAATTCCCTACGAAGATAGGTATTCCTCTAAATCTTCCTGTGAAGTTGTTAATTCCACTAGGACTCTTAGAATCTTTCCTAGGTTCGAGTGGGGTTGTCATTATCCTATTATAGCAGCATATACTCATTATGTTTAGGGGATAATATAGGTCAATGTAATCTCTTCCAACATGAATGTGCCCTATGTTACATGGTATCTTAAGGTTCAAGGGGTTTCCTTCTACAATGATAGGGTTACTCACAATCATAGACGGGAATGGGGCACTCATTAGGTACTTATGATATGCTAGTTCGTTCCTAGTTGGAAATTTGTCAAAGTGATCTCCCTCAAATTCCTCCTCTCCTAAAACATCATCATTCTCATCTAACTCTTCTTTACTAAGGTCATCATTATTCTTAATTAGTTCGATGAGCATCACATCACTATCATTTGCTTTCTTACAAACAACTCTAGAATAAGATGATTGGGTTTTTAAATTCAATGATTCTAAGATTAAGTTGAGTTTAAGAACTTTTTCAATTAAGAATGAGGGTGGAACATTGGATGGTGAATTAGTATTATCCATTTTGAAGGTTGGTTTGAGAGCAATTTTACAAACAAAAACACAAAGAAAAGATAGACTAAAAGAAAGCTAATAACAAGAAAATAAAAATCTCACTTGAAAGGATTCAAGCGAGTAGTTCTAAGCTAAATAAAAATTCAAAACCTACGCTATTCCCCTGCAGCGGCGCCAAAAACTTTGATGAGCGTTGTAAATCCCACTTCAGTTTTACAACTCCCTAGGCAGTGTACCTAAACGTTGTAGTGTAGTATAGGCAAGACACACGAGTTGTTACCGTTCCCTAGGGGAATAACACTGTGAATGTCCAAACTAAATATAACTAAGATCTATGAGATTGAAAGAAGATTATTTTTGTATTTTTATACTTTATAAAAACAAGTAAAATCTCAGGTTTTGAAGAGGTTGGTTTTAAAACTAATATCTAATTAATTAAACTAATCTAATGATAAGAATTCGTATGATAAGGGAGTAGTATTTACTTAATCATGCATGATCCTTGATATACTTTTCCTAACTCTATTGCCTTGTCACACTTGTGATGTTTATGTAAGTATTTCTGAGAAGCATGTCGAATTACACGAAAATACCGTCTACGTGATAACTTGCTAGGGCAACACACATGCAAGGTAGTATAAAGACTATTACATGGCCCCTAGGGAGATATACGTGCATTAAAATACTTAAAGGGGATCATCCACATATGGGCTTTGTACTTCATTCTTTCAATACTAATCAACGTTTGGTTAGGGATATACCTTATGCTCGTTCTTTTTTTCTTTCTAGCCTATGAATCATTATTGATGTTGTGGTGTATGTTCTTCAAGGTCGACGTTCTGCTCTAGTAACCAGGGTTGTTGGTCGACTGAAATCTAACAAGTGGTATCAGAGCTCGGTTTACGGGTTCGCTGGTTAACTAGGATCGATCAAGAAGGGTTTGTTGTGGTTGTTTTTCTAGAAGGAGTAGAAGGGTTTTTTGCTTGGGCTACCAGGTTAGACGACAACGAAAAAGGGTAGTTATTGCTTCTAGTCTTAGGCACTAACGAAGTAGCACTTTATCAATTTGTAAGGGTTTGTTGATTTTCGAATATTTAAAGATCTACAGGGTTGGTGTCGGTTTTTTTCAATCGCCGGTTATACAGAGCAAGAAGACGGTAGGGTTGGTTTTTTGATAAAAGTCAACTAAAACAGTAATAAACACTTACAAAGGGTTTTGTTTTAATCAGTTTTAGTATTGGGTCAAGAATAATATATTGGGTCAAGACTAAGACTAGATTATTATTTTTTAAACAAAAGGTTATTATTTGTAGTGTTTATACAAGGTTCTTTGTTGAGTTTTTGTGAGGGTATTTCACAAGCTTTAGTCGATAAACAAAGGGATTAAAGAATGATGAGAGCCAAGTTTGACGTCGAGAAATTTGATAGAACTGATGATTTCGGGTTATGGAGAATCAATATTCGTGCTTTATTAATCCAATATGGATGTGAAACGGCTCTGGAGGTTTTACCTATGGATATGGAAGCTCAAGCGAAAACTGAGCTGAACAAGAAAGCTCATAGTGCCGTGATTTTTTGTTTAGGTAACAAGGTTTTGAGAGAGGTTACCAGGGAGACGACTGCATCGGGGGTTTGGTCAAAGCTCGAGACTTTGTACATGACAAAGTCATTAGCCAACACGTTGTACCTGAAGAAGAAGTTGTATACATTCTACATGCCGGCTAGATAAAAGATTTTCGAGCATATAGATGAGTTCAACAAAATTGTTCCCGAGTTAGCAAATATTAAGGTAAAATTCAAGGATGAAGATCTTGCTTTATTATTACTCACTTCTTTACCAGCATCATACGAACACTTTGTGGATACCTTGCTCTATAGACGAGAAGCTTTGACTTTGGAGGACGTGATGGCCACACTAAATTCAAAGGAAATCAAAGAAAGGTCTAAGGCAAAGGGGGACGATGGTGATGGGTTATATGTGAGGGGAAGAACTGATCGTAGGAATTCACGTCAGTCAAGGGGAAAGTCAAGATCAAAGTCTCGAGGTGGAAGACTCAAGTGCTATATTTTCCAATCTGAGGATCTCTTGAAGAGAAATTGTCTGAAGAATAATCGCAAGAAGTCAACAGGTTACGTCAAGAAAGATGATCAGCCAAGCTCTAGTGGTTTGATTTATGACGATTATGAGGTGATGATGGTGATGAGTGCAGAGGCTCTGCTAGATTGGATCATGGATTCAGGATGTTCATACCTCATGACACCCAGGTTAGATATATTTTTTGATTTTCTGTGTTAATACAAATAAACTGTAAAAACGTTTATTTATATTTTACGATCTATCTTTGTTTTAATAATAACAAAATATAAACTTGTCGAAAGTAGAAAATGAAATTCATTAGTTTTAAACCAATAGTTTATCTAACTCATCAAACCACCCTTCATATTATAGCATTTACACTCAAATCACATAAATATATTTTTAGAATAAAAATGTATACTTTACATAAAATATATAAAAACCCTCAAACATATTTACATCATAGTTAACATTTTTTCTTACCAAATCTGAACATAATCTCACAAGTTTACACATGATCTTTCAAGATTTTGCAAATCAAGATTCGGATCTAGTTACTGTACGCTGGTTCTGTTGACGATAACTGGCCGGTTCTGTTCTACAACAGAACCGGCGGAACCGGTGAACAGTAAAACTCAAGCCTATAAATACCAGCTCATTTTCACTTGTTTAGGCATCCATTCATGTAGTTTCTTTCTCTTATATTCAGTCACCAACTAATCTTTAATCATGGTTTCTATTATTTTAGTGTTTTGATAGATTTCTTAATAGGAGAAGTTCTATCGGGTTTTGCATACAAGACCAACTCTCTAACCTCATCTTATGGCAAGAGTCTCTCATCTCATAAAGGTCTACCTACTGATCTTGAAGCAACATTCATCAAGTTCAACCAAGATGTGTATCATATATAAGATCATTTAGAAAAGTGTTGTGTAAAATAGTTGTGATAAAGATCTATTAAGATAGATCTAGGTGTAATACTTGGCACCTACTAGAGGGCAAGTGGTGTAAAGGTATTTTGTTCCTCCTTGTTGGAACATGGTACATACCTTAGTGTCATGTAAAGGGTAAACAGGTGTTGGTTTGATTCTACCGTGTGAAGAATCCGGTATTTAGCTTTGTACTGTTAAAAGGTGTAAACGACGTTGTGAGGCTTCTCCGCCGGTTAAAGGAGCATTGGTGACTAGTAGATTCGAACTCTCAAGTAGGTGACTCGAGGAGTGGAGTAGGGAAAGGTAAGAGACCTTGTAGCCGAACCACTATAAATATCCTTGCCACATATCCTTTATTATTATTGCCTATATTGTTAACTTAATTATTTATATCCTTTCATCAATTGATCTAAAATTAATCAACTAGAAATGTTTAATTAAAATTTTATTAGGGAAAACTATTCAACCCCCCCCCCCTTCTAGTTTTCAACAATTGGTATTAGAGCAGGTTATCAAAGTTCTTTAGAGTATATTGTACTTTAAAAACTTTAAAAACTGATCAAATGAATTTCGAAAACTACAATTATTTTTAGATCTATTATATTATTTGTTTTCTTAAAAGCTCGTTAAAGGATGATCAAAAATAGGGGAACTGCTGGTCTAGGACAATATCTCTTCCTGGCCCAACAAGCCGGTTCCACCGGTTCGGTTCACAAATAGAACCGACAATGCTCAGGTAATAGAACCGCGGGTCTGGCTAAATTTTGTGTTGAACTCAAAATTTTAATTGGGCCGAATTATAATAAAGACAATGGTGTGGGCTTATATTTATAAAAATCTTTTGGACATTTAAATTGAAATAAATATAATCAACTCATATAAACCATTTTTTTATATATTTAAAAAAAATTGGTGATGATCACATGTCATGAATTTACAATGCTTGAAGGTACACACTCTCTTATCCCTTCTCTTCTTAGGCTGATCATTATGCTTGTGCTCTATCTATGAAATAATTTGGTATGTGCTATGTGATTTTTTTTTAAATACTATTGTGTTAGTTTGAGTCTAGCACACTCTTTTTTGACCTCTTTCTCGAATCAAATTCTCACCTTGTTCAAGACATGATGTCTATATGCAAAATCTCGAATATTAAAGTCTGACTATGTAAAATCCAAAACTTCTTTCAAGGAGGCTTTCGGATCGTAACTAGTTGATAAATAAATAAAAAAATTTGTGATTTCTGTCATATTGTGTCCCGGGTTATTATGTGTCGTTTGCGATTAATTTGTATATGCCCTTATCATGAGTATCTAGCACATCTTGCATATTTCCATCTCCTTGTAACTCTTGCATATTCCATTCGCAAAAAAAATTATCTATCTCTTTTGATTCCTCAAAGTTTCTATCCGCCTCTTTGAATACAAATAGAATATTTTTTTTGGTGCATTTTTTATTTTGCATTTCCTTTGGCTCACAGAAACTTACCTACCAAATTCTTTTCCGTCCTCCCTCTGTTCCTCTCATGTCAAAATCTTTATAAAAAATTGTATAAATAAAAAAATAAATAAGTAAATAAAAAATAATTGCCGGTTCCGTTGTCCGACAAAGCCGGTTCTCTTTGCCGAACAGAACCGGCAGAACCAGAAACCTGATAATGCTAATGACCATCTCCTCTAACTCGAACTCATCTTCTCACTTCCTTTCATACTCGAATCTCTAAACTCAGCACGCAAAAACCAAGATCAAAAACCAAATTATCTCTATCAAACTCGTCCTTGCTTCTCAAGAATCGTTGATTGTAAGTTTTCAATTTCTATATCATCTCATACTTTTTCTTATTTTGTATATTGAACACTAAAATCTATTTAAGGGTTCTTATGATCTCTAATCAAATTCTCCCTTCAAATGATTCTAGGTGTTATCTTTCTTTAATTAATTTAAAAAAAAATATATAATAATAACTTTTTTTAAAAACTTAACCTCTTTCAAAAATTAGAAAAGGAATTTTGTTTAAAAATAAAAAAACGCTTTTATATTTTCATAACAAAAAAATATGCGTAAAACCAAGTTTGGAACTCTCATTAAAAATTTTGTTTCTTCTATATGCTAGGTGTCACTATGTCTCGAGAAGAACTAGAACTCACTAAATTGTACATTCCTAAGATCTCAAGAGAAAAATATATCCCCGTGCACCTAAAACCTATCATTCGTAATTTTAAAAATAGATCCATCCATGAGGGTCGAACAATGCATCCACAATTCGCTCAACACTCTAACCTTAAAACAAAATTCTTCGACATCCGTCTTCAATGTCTATACGATGTTGACGAAGATATTCATCCTAGTTTCTTGCTCGAACTTTTCTATTTGGTCGAAATCTTAAAAGACGAGGAAAGAAGTATTCGCTTTTACTTTTGGAACCTAAACAAACAACTTATCATCCATCTCGAATATCTCGCTCATATTCTACAAATCCCATTAGGAGGAGATTGCGCATATTCTAATGAATACTCTCTCGAATCCTTAAATAGATTTCATGAAGAAGTCTATCCCTATCAAAGCCTCATTCCTACACCAGATGAGATTATTAGTGATATCACCATCAATGAAATAACTGAGGATCCCCTCAGAATCCGCAAGAATGAACTTCGAAGAGACTTTAGATTTTGGAATGAAGTTATAGAATGTAATACCATTGGAGAAGAAACAAATTCCTAATATGTCTTAGCTTTTTCATGTCACATGATATACTGTATCCTAAATCGTAGGCCATACAACTTTACCTATTTTTTGGCAAAAAGAATCACTCTCATCAAAAACTCCCTCGAATGTCCCTTGCCATATAGAATGTTGCTTACTCGTCTTTTCAAACACCTCACTCTTATGAATCCTGAACTCATCAAACCTAAATACTTTCCTCTTCCTCACACATTGTTGCCCTTGTACCATACCAATCATCTCTACTCCTATCCCTTCAATTCTGATAATGAAGACTGGTATTCTCGTTCTTACCTGAAAGATCATGAAGATGTGTTAGATAATCATGATGGCTGGCTTGGTTGTCTCTCATATTCTCTTTCTATTTTATCCTGTTTGTAGCCTTATGACTAATTATTGTAAGAATGATGTCTCTTTAAATCAAGTTTCAAACTAAACCACATTGGCTTCCTAGAACTATTAGAATTCTCCTTGGGCTTGATAAGGTTTTTATGTATAAACTTTCCATAATTCGCATACCTTTCCCTCTCCATTAAAGAGTGTTTGGTTTAATAGATTAATCTAAGTTTAGAACATTATGATCCCCTCATATGCCCTAGGATCATATATTACTTACATTATGTCTACTAACAAAAGGGAAAAGCAGGAATAATCTTGTATTAAGATCACTAGTAGTAAATAAGAAAATTAGTGAGTTCTTGCTGCAGCAGCCGGTTCCATTTGCAGCAAGCCGGTTCCATTGGAACCAAAGGAACCGGTAGCGCCGGTTCTATAGTAGGTTTTCCTTCATTTTAGGGTGTTAGATTTTTGAACTAAGCTCATAAATGTGTTAGTTAGATCTGTAGTAAGCTAATCCAATAGGTGTTTGTTTCTTGTTTGACTTAGAAATTAGCCCAAATGGTTATGTTTTGTAAAAAACTAGAGGATTAGGCATTAAATGTTAAATGTATGGCCTTTAGTATATAATAGGATCTTGTCATCATCTTCCTCATACTCACAAAACCTGCAAACATCCTTCCTCATACTCCATGGCATCAAGTGCTAACTCCTCAACCCAAAATCCTCCAAAGAAAATGCCAAGAACCAATTTCATTGACATATCTTCCAATGAAATCTCACCCATCCAAAACCACCTCTCAAATACTTCCCAACCTATCAACACAACCTTAACAACCACTCTAGACACTACCCTTTCTCTCACAACTACACCACCAACTTCCATCCAAACAACCCTTACTCTAGAACCACTCATGACACCATTAGCCCTAGAGCTTTGACCTTCTATACTCCACAAAGTTCACCATTAAAACCTCATCCCTACCTATCTTCCTTGAATGAAATACCACCAAGAACTACAAATCCATTACCACAAGTCATTTCCCAAGGCTTATCCCAAACACTTCCTCAACCATCACTCATGTACTTTGAACCAACTTTCCTACCTATCAACCTCTCTAGGAGTAGGTTGAGTGCACAACCCGAGCCATCCATTACTAGAAACCAAATACAACAAGAACTCAACCAACTTCACACACTTGAACAAAACATCCAAGAAGCTATCCAAAATGCACCACATGTGTAAAAAATCCTTATTCCACCTACCTCTATCACCACCTTACAAATGCCACCACCATTCTATCCCACCACCACCTCAACTCAAATACCAACATTTAAAACATCATTCCCTCCATCGAGCACATGTGTCCCTCTTGATCAATCCCTTTGGATTGAAGACCCTCCTAGACCTTAAGTTCATACATGCCCACATTGCCAAAGAACCAAAACCATTGTCAACAACCTCTAAGATGAAATGAGGTTCATGTTGAACCATATTCTTGACCGCATAAACCAACTATCATAGGATGATGATTGATAAGATCAAGTGACTTTAAGTTTTAAATGCTTTAGAAAATTAGATCACTAACCATCATTTTAGTTTTAGTTGACTTAGGTCAAGTTATTTTACATTATGATTTATATTTAATAAAAAAATTAAGTTGTGTTTTTGCAATCATATTTGATCTTGTATCGATCCTTTGTTTATCTTGTGATTGATCCTTTGTTTGGTTGTGAATCTTTATTTGAATTATTGGGCTTGTTTTACTATTTGAACCATTGGTCTATTTGCTTGTTAAAGCTGAAAATTGTATAGATATTTAAACTATAATGCTTCTCGCCAAAGCTTGGTCTGTGCTGACTTTGTGTGCAGGTCAGCCAGTTCGATTTGGCTGCAAATCTAGTTCCGTTCTGAAATAGAACCGCCGAAACCGGCCTTCCAGAATCTCCCTAAGTTTCCATTTATTACAATAATAAGTTTATATCTCTTGAACTAACATGCTTTTACAGGTTTTCCATCAACTTAGGAGGAGCATAGTGTTCCCTTTAATCTAACATATTAAAACTCTCTTAAATAATTTGGATTTCTTGACGATCCCATTTAGGGGGAGCACACGTCAAGGGAGAGCCTTGAAATGGACCCTTCATGGATCAATCTCATTCCGATATCTATCAGACCATCCTTCATATTGCATTCTCACAATACACATGCATTATTACTAACATGTTTTCTTGAAGCTTCTCACTAGGAATCGTTGATGAAGTGCTTTCGTCATAAGAAAGCATTAAATTTGCTTTGCTTGAATCAAACTTTATGCTTGGTCCATCACACACAAGCATTTGAATTTTTTTATTGCATTCCATTTCATTGCATTCTTGAGTTAGTTTTTCTTCGACGCTCTTTTTGTTTTGACAAAAAGGGGAGAAAGAAGTAAAAAGCTCTAACTTAGAACTTATAAATTTTATTGTTTACTTCAAATAATTTTATATTTTGTCATCAACAAAAAGAGGGAGATTGTTAATACAAATAAACCGTAAAAATGTTTATTTATATTTTACGATCTATCTTTGTTTTGTTAATAACAAAACATAAACTTGTCGAAAGTAGAAAATGAAATTCATTAGTTTTAAACCAATAGTTTATCTAACTCATCAAACCACCCTTCATATTATAGCATTTACACTCAAATCACATAAATACATTTTTATAATAAAAATGTATACTTTACATAAAAATATATAAAAACCCTCAAACATATTTACATCATAGCTAACATTTTTTTCTTACCAAATCTGAACATAATCTCACAAGATTACACATGATCTTTCAAAATTTTGCAAATCAAAATTCAGATCTAGTTACTGTACGCCGGTTCCGTTGACGATAACTGGCCAGTTCTGTTCTACAACAGAACCGGCGAAATCGGTGAACAGTAAAACTTAAGCCTATAAATACCAACTCATTTTCACTTGTTTAGGCATCCATTCATGTAGTTTCTTTCTCCTATATTCAATCACAAACTAATCTTTAATCATGGTTTCTTTTATTTTAGTGTTTTGATAGATTTGTTAATAGGAGAAGTTCTACCAGGTATTGCATACAAGACCAACTCTCTAACCTCATCTAATGGCAAAAGTCTCTCATCTCATAAAGGTCTACCTACTGATCTTGAAGCATCATTGATCAAGTTCAACTAAGATGTATCATATAGTGATATGATCATTTAGAAAAGTTTTGTGTAAAATAGTTGTGATAAAGATCTATTAAGATAGATCTCGGTGTAATACTTGGCACATACTAGAGGGCAAGTGGTGTAAGTGTATTTTGTTCATCCTTGTTGGAACATGGTACATACCTTAGTTTCATGTAAAGGGTAAACAGGTGTTGGTTTGATTCTACCGTGTGAAGAATCCGGTATTTAGCTTTGTACCGTTAAAAGGTATAAGCGACGTTGTGAGGCTTCTCCGCAGGTTAAAGGAGCATTGGTGACTAGTAGATTCGAACTCTCGAGTAGGTGACTCGAGGAGTGGAGTAGGGCAAGGTAGGAGACCTTGTAGCTGAACCACTATAAATATCCTTGCCACATATCCTTTATTATTATTGTCTATATTGTTAACTTAATTATTTATATACTTCTATCAATTGATCTAAAAATAATCAACTAGAAATGTTTAATTAAAATTTTATTGGGGAAAACTATTCAACTATCTTCTAGTTTTCAACATTCTGGAATACAATGAGGGCATTGTACTGTTAGGTGACAACAAGGAGTATAAGATCAGAGGTCTTAGAAAGGTGAGGGTACAAATGAGAGATGGGTCAAGTTTTGTGTTACACAATGTTAGGTATATTCTTGAATTGAAAAGAAACTGGATATGGATGGGAACTCTTGAAAAAGAGGGATATATCGTAAAATTGCAGTCGGGCAAAGTCAAGGTGATTAATGGTTCACGGGTTGTTTTATCTGGAACACGAAGGGATAATTACGTATACTCTTTGGATGGCCATGCTGTGGGATGTGATTTTAATGTTAGTGTTGAAGAAAAAGACAGTCTTGCTCAGGTTTGGCACAAAAGACTGGGAAATATCAGCGAGGCGGGACTACAGGTGCTGGAAAAGCAGGGGCTGTTTGGCAAAAAGAGTCTAGGTAAGCTTGAGTTTTGTGAGAATTATGTTCTGGGAAAGTCACATCTAGTTAGTTTCAGTGTAGGGAGGCACACTATTCAGGGAGTGATAGACTATGTTCATTCAGATTTATGGGGTCCGTCTCAGGTGGAATCATCGGGAGGTAAGAGGTATTTCTTATCTATTAATGATGATTATTCCAGGAGGGTATGAGTTTATATTCTTAGGTTTAAACACGATGCATTTGGAAAGTTTAAAGAGTGGAAGCAGTTAGTAGAGAATCAGACTAGGAGGATGTTTAAGAAGCTGAGGACAAATAATGGTCTTGAGTTCTGTAACTGGTAGTTTGAGCAGCTATGCATTGAGAGTGGGATTGCTAAACATTTGACAGTTGTCGGGATGCCGCAACAGAATGGGTTAGCATAACATATGAACATAACTCTCATGGATAAGGTACACTGTTTATTAATTCAGTCTGGATTGCCCAAAACCTTCTGGGTGGAAGCGACATGTACGGCCGCATATCTTATAAATAGGTCACCATTAACAGCGATTGAGAAAAAGACACCTATGGATATGTGGTCGAGACATCTAAGTAATTATGGGATGGTGAGGATTTTTGGCTATGTCGTATATTCACACGTTAAACAAGGTAAGCTCGAGCTGAGAGCGGTAAAATGCGTTCTTTTGGGGTATCCTGAGGGTGTGAAGGGGTACAGACTATATAGGCTTGATGATGAATCACCTAAAATATTCACTAGCAGGAACGTGGTCTTCAATGAAAGTGTCATGTATAAAGACACGTTGAAGGATACCGGTGCAGGTATTGATAAGTTTGTTGAGGAATTACAGGTTGAGGTGGAACTGCAGAGGTAAAATAATCGTATGCTAGAGGGAGATTAGACAAATCAAGAAGATGGCGATGATGAAGATGCAGGGGATCAAGAAACTGATTAGACATCGGATCTCACATATTATCAATTGGTTCTATGGCTGCTTACATGTTTGTTACAGCAGAGGAAGAACATACTAATGAACCATTGACATACCAAGAGGCAGTTGCTTGTGAAGACAGTTCTAAGTGAAAAGCTTCTATAAAAGAAGAGATGGGTTCTCTTAGGAAGAACAAGACCTGGAGTTAGTATACCATCTAGCTGGGCAAAAGTTTGTGAGCTGCAAATGGTTGTTTAAGATAAAGGAAGGGATTGAAGGTGTTCAAAATCCTAGGTACAAGGCAAGGTTGGTGGCTCTTGGATTCACACAGAGGGCAGGTATTGATTATAATGAAGTATTTTCTCCGGTAGTTCGACATACATCTATTCGGGTTATACTTGCACTGACTGCGTATAACGAATATGACCTAGAGCAGCTTGATGTAAAGACAACATTTTTACTTGGAAATCTTGAAAAAGTGATCTACATGAGGCATCCACCAGGATATGAACAAGGTAACAAGGTATGTTTGTTAAAGAAATATCTTTATGGTTTGAAGCAGTCACCTAGCCAGTGGTATAAGAGGTTTGATGAGTATATGTTGAGCAATGGGTTCAAGCATAGCAGTTACGACAGCTGTATATATTACAGGAGTTATGCACCAAGTGAGTATATCTATCTATTGTCATATGTAGACAATATGATGATTGCTTGTAAGAGCAAGGCTGAGTTGGGTCTACCAAGTTTGCTTAAAAAAGAGTTTGACATGAAGGAGCTCGGAGAAGCAAAGAAGATTCTTGGTATGGAGATCGTCAGGGATCGAGTCGCAAGATTATGAGGGTGTCACAATCCGGGTACGTTTCTAAGATTTTGAATAATTTTAGAATAGACGATGGAAAATCGGTTTAGATGCCATTTGGTGGGCACTTCAAGTTGTCGTTGAAGGATTGCCTGTTTAAGGATTGTGATGTTGAAAAGATGAGTAAGGTGTCGTAGGCAAATGCGGTTAGGAGCTTAATCTACTTGATGGTCTGCATGAGGCCAGACATAGCGTATGCAGTAAGTATAGTTAGCAGATATTTGGCGAAGCCGGGTAAAAATCATTGGGAAGCAGTGAAGTGGATTTTGAAATATTTGTGGGGTACTGCAAACGTGGGTTTGGTGTATGGGACAAATCATGGCAACCATGTGGACGTAACAGGTTTTGTTGATTCAAACTACGCTAAGGATCCAGATAAAGGTAGGTCTATTACTGGTTATGCATTTTTAGTACAAGGATGAAGCTGGAAGGCAACGCTACAACACGTGGTGGCTCTTTCTACTACAGAGGCGGAGTATATGGCTCTTACAGAAGCTGTGAAGGAAGCTATTTGGCTAAGGGGACTATTGGAAGAGTTGGGCATAGAGCTTAACACTGTGGCAGTTAATTATGATAATCAGGGCGCGATTCATTTATCGCGGAATCATGTTTTTTATGAAAGGGCTAAGCACATCAATGTGCATTATCACTTTATCAGAGAGGTCTTGGAAGCAATTAAACAAGACAGTTAAAGTTCTAAATGTGGGTACTGAACACAATGCTGTGGATGCCTTGACGAATGTGGTACCTGGACTCAAATTACAACACTGCTTGGAGTTGCTGAATGTTGGTATAGGCTAATATAAAGCTTAAGGTGGAAATTGTTACGATATTAGTCTCTATATTAGCTTATTACAAAATCTAAGGGTTGAAGTGTTAAGTTTACCTAGGGTCATTGGGTTTGTTTGTTCTCGGGCCCAACCCATTTGCTTTCACATCCGACTTAGGGTATTAGGATTTAGTGTTTTCTTCCCCCTCATCTCTATAAAAGGAGGTAAGGTGGGGGGGGGGGGCTTTGTACTTCATTCTTTTAATACTAATCAACGTTTGTTTAGGGATATACCTTGTGCTCGTTCTTTTTTCTTTCTTTCTTTCTTGTGAATCATTATTGCTGATGTGGTGTGTGTTTTTCAAGGTCGACGTTCCACTCTAGTAACCAGGGTTGTTAGTCGACTGAAATCCAACAAACTACTATACGAAATATACAATAATTTTGTTTTTATAAATATGTTATACAAGAGAAAGAAAATGACATTCTTATTTGCATTAATTTAACGAGACATCACAAGAAAATACTTTATCTACTTTCTAAATGTTGAAGGGCTAGCTAATATAATTCAGATAACTTTTGACCTGGTTCTCTATAACCTTGGCTCTAGATACCTATCTGTAACACCCCCAAATCTAGGTAGCAGCGGAATATAATGTATATCCGAGGGCGTTACTTCATAGATCAATAGCACAAGATATGAGAACGATCACTAAACGTGTCGTTTGAAAAAGATACATTGGATTAACAAAATACTTGTCTGTTACATAAGCTCATGGCTTTAAATTGTTCAACAGTATAAATAAAGATTTCGGTTTATAATAATTGTCCCCAAAATGTAATAAGACCCCAAATCTTTAATATGACTCTTCAATTATTGTCTTTCCAATGTATCACTGCACTCGTGCCTTATTAACCTGAGAAAACATGCTTAAAACGTCAACATAAAGTTGATGAATTCATAGGTTTATGTAAATCAATAGTAGGACCGCAAGATTTTCAAATGTGTAACATTTCTCAATTTCAGGTCATTTTATGACTCCTATTATTCGTCACTATTTATTTTGGTCCGATACGCGTTTACTTTTAATGTTTACTTTTAAGCTAAATCGTGTAGACTAGAAATGATCAATTAATGTAAACGGTCATCAAATAAATTAAGGTTTACATCAACCAAGTAAAATATGATTATTAAGAAGATAATTATTAACCTTGCGTATTTTATTTTATTGGTCACGTAAAGGGTTAGTTTTCGCAGTAATTACATTTGGGACACACCTCGGAAATTACATAGACTTAACCTTGGACTCAAACCAATACCACTTTTAAAACCTTAACACAAAATTAAATCAATTTTTATGTAACAACCCACTCTAGGCGGTTATTAGGACCAAAACAACTAGAAATCCTTGTGAATTCAAACTAAGTAATTACCATCAAGTTTTAATTTAGTTTGTACAACATGTCCCTAGTTAACTATCTATACCTTGGTTAAAAATTCATTTAGATCTCTTCTACCTCCTAGAAAAACCATGTCGCTATGCATATAAATACTAGGAAATCTTCCTTTGATCACTAAGTACATGTAAAAGCTCTTTAATTAATTTTAGTCCTTAATGTCTCCCCACTAACCTATTATCACAATGGTTAATAACCATTGTGTCTCTCTTTTTCTTGTATAACGGCTAGTGCTTGTCTGGCACAAAACCCATAAGATTTCCATAATCTAGCTCAATCTTGTACAAATATCCTCTAATTAAGACATGTACTTAGTGGTTTAGCTAAATACAATGTGTAACAAACTAAAAACCCCAAAAACCACCTCCTAGGGCTCAACATTGGTTAGTTTAGAACTAAGGAAGCTAACTAGCTCAATTACCTATAAATACACACTCATATTATCACTTAACACATTTCTAAAACTCTCAAACTCTCTCAAAAATAAACCATACCCATTTACACATTCTTGCATACGGTTCTCATATAATCGAGCCCATACACGACCCACGTTTCCTTCTAAGGACACAAGGTATACTTAAGATCGCATAAAAGGGTATTAAGAAGAGTATACGAGCTAAGGACTTGGGTATACGAGCTTTGAAGCTTAAGGTTATACACGGTTTGGGTGTAAACGAGTGGGGTTAACATTCTAGCTCGAATACAACACTAGGACCCTTTGTAAGTTCACGTCTAAACTTATACGCTTTCATAGTAAGCTTGTTTCCTTGTTTTTCTAGTCATTATGTCACGTAGCATATAAAGGATACGTTAATATAGGCGTAAGTAAAATGGGTATGAAACAAGCATGTATTACGTGCATATTACGTGTATAATATCTCTTGTGTGGTGCTAAGATATGCTAACACCTATAAAACATGACAAATCATCGAGCTAGGGCAAAACGTTTAATGTAAAATACAAATATGGGAAAACATTATGATCTTTTATGCATTTATAGTGAGTACACAAAAACCACGCGTAAACTTTCGTGATAAATAAAGTATTATGGCTTGGGAACGGGTAAGCGACACTAGTAAACACTAGCATGTAAAGCGCGACGTAAATATACGTTAAAAACACGTCATTTCGTCACTAGGGCCGTTAAACCTTATGTAAGTTACTAGGAGACTAATGGGCCATTCATAATCGTGTAAACCAAACACATTCATATTCGGGCCCAACCGGCCCAACGAGCCTAAGTATGGAAAAGCCACGACTTGATAATAAGCTTATTCAAGCTTATTAACTTACCTAGAAAACGTATGAACTTGTGTATAAGTTACATGCACAAGTGGATTTTCTATCGGGCCTTTTCTAGCCTAAATAGCCACGTACAAACCAAAAGGGCCCAATAAGCCCACCTGGTAAAACCCATAACTTATTTATAAGCTCAACGAGCTTATTGAGAATCCTACAAACTTAGTTCAACCAATGTAGACCCTTTATACCTTTTTAAAACCAAACGGATCCTTATTGGGACTTCACAGCCCATTTTCGTGAACCCACGAGGTCCATAAGCCACCAATAAGCTTGGACGGCTTACTTGTGAGCTTAGACAGCTTATAGGTTTGTAATAAGCCTAGACAAGCTGATGGACCTTAATGAACCAAGCCCAAACCTTTAAAACTCTTGTTGGGCTCATAACGAGTCTAATAAGCCCAATAACGAGCTTAATGGCTTATTAAAGAAGCCAAAACAAAAAAACAGACCCAAATGTGCTTAACAATTCTAGAAAATAAGTTGAAATACTTAATAAAACCTATTACAACTAAACGGGTTAAGGCTATTGGGCTAACAAGCCCAATAAGCTCAAATAAGCTCAACCGACCTTATTTTTCAGCCAAACAGATTCAGTGAGCTTAAATGGACTTAAAAAGGGCTTTTATGCTTTTGAAAACCCAATTGGACCTTTGGATTTCTTATTGGACCTTAACGAGTCCAATAAAGCCCAACAAGCCAAAATAAGCTCATCTGAGCTTATTTATAAGCTGAACTAGCTTATATGGCTTATTAGAGTCTATTAAAACCAAATGCCACTTTTTAGAACTCATCCAGACTTAAAATGCGATTTTTGTAAGTTGAGGGGTCAAAAGTGTCAATTTTGAAACTTGAGGGTTGAAACTGCCCATTTCACTGTTTTGGAAGTTAAGGGACTATTTTTGACACTTTTGAAACTTAAGGGGCTGTTGGAACATATAAGGACCTAAAGTGCAATTGTTGAAAAGTTAAAGGACTAAAAGTGTAGTTATGGAAACCGAAGGGTTTAAAATGCAAATATTATATATTTCATAAACATAGGGACTGATTTGGTAATTATAGAAAACCTAAGGGTATTTTATAAATGAAAGTGATTTTATTAAACACTTAACGGATCAGACGAATTATAATATTATCGGACATTATACAAGTAAACCTATGATTTAATAACATTTATACGTGTACAAGAATGTGTGAAATCGTATACCTTCCCAAGAGCCATCAAGTGAATATAAATACATAAAACATGTGCACCGCCACACAAGTGATAACAGTATATATAAACTAGTAAATTATTGTAGTTTATGCATTAAGTCTTTAGCCGAAACTTATAGACTAAGACTGGCCGTATTTACTTAGGTATTTGACGGTGTGATTCATTTGCCGTGCTTGGATATATATTATCATTTATAGAGGACTATTTACTAAGGTGAGTTCATAGCCCCCTGTTTTACAATTATTTAAATGATTTACATCCTTGGGGTGAGAACATGCTTTATTTTACAAATTAGACGTAAGTGTACATTTTATACTATGATTACGTGTATGCCTAAGTAGCGATAACCCACTGAGCCCATTATCATGAACTGTCAATTACTGGATTGTGAGCGCGAATGTTATAAATAGATCTATTTGGGATTGACATCCCCGTTTGGGTGAGTAGCGCTCACTGTGCCGGGTTGCCGGACAACAAACGTATACCATGTCGGATTGGGATGTTGCGGGTTAGAACATCATTCACGGGCATTTATTGGCAATTTATTGCATTCATACATGTCGAGCTTCAGTGTCATGAGCTTAGGAAAACGTAGTTACTTTTTATGATGTTTGCATTTGTTGCTTAATCATACATTTGAAAATCTTGCGGTCCTACTATTGATTTACATAAACCTATGAATTCACCAACTTTATGTTGACGTTTTAAGCATGTTTTCTCAGGTCAATAAGGCACGAGGTGCAGTGATACATTGGAAGTCAATAATTGAAGAGTCATATCAAAGATTTAGGGTCTTATTACATTTTGGGGACAATTGTTATAAACCGAAATCTTTATTTATACTATTGAACAATTTAAAGCCATGAGCTTATGTAACAGACAAGTATTTTGTTAATCCAATGTATCTTTTTCAAACGACACGTTTAGTGGTCGTTCTCATATCTTGTGCTATTGATCTATGAAGTAACGCCCTCGGATATACATTATATTCCGCTGCTACCCAGATTTGGGGGTGTTACAGATTGGTATCTAGAGCCAAGGTTATGGAGAACCAGGTCAAAAGTTTTTGTCTGGACTATAACCATTTTCAAATATTATTTTCACAAATGGGATTTGCACAGGATATACATACATTATTTGTTTGCATCTAGGATATATGCTTACATGATACACACTGTTTTAGCATTAGTAATTACTAAGTGCTTACATGACTGGCATACGTATATATAAATTATATTACGTATAGTACTATAAGAGTCTTATAGATATAACATAGAGACCACTCTTATAATTAAAACTTATAGTCATATCATACCGATCTCTCTTATAAGTAATACTTATATAAGCTATTTTTGCTTTTTGCAGTAGTCATGTCTTCTGCATCATCTGCGGTTACCTACACTTCCATCTACACTGACTCTGAGCCCGGCAGAGCCTTCTGGGGAGCCGATGATGAGGAGGTATCTGAGGGAGGCATTCCACGGGTCATCGTATTAGGATACGACGGACTCCCTATACAGCCAGTAGCCCCACCGTTACCTGACTACATACCAGGCCTAGAGGATCCACAAACACCGCCAGTTCCTCAGGACGAGGATGAGCGTGAGCCTATGTTCATACATACACATGATCCTGACTACGTGTCAGAGCCTATATAACCTGAGTATATACCTTTGGAGGATGAGCATGAGTTTCCAGCTGAGGAGCAGCCATTACCTCCTGTTGATTCACCTACTGCTGAGTCGCCCGGATATGTTACTGAGTCGGATCTCAAGGAGGATCCAGAGGAGTACGAGGATGATGAGACAGAGGATGGTCCGGTTAACTATCCTATAGACGGGGGAGATGATGGAGATGATGATAATGGCGATTCATCTAGGGATGACGCCAATGATGAGGATGATGATGAGGACGAGGAGGACGAGGAGGAGGAGCACTTAGCTCTAGCTGACTTTGCTGTTGTTGTACCTACTGATGAGCCTGTTTCCCCACCTGAGAGAACAAATCTTGTTATACCACCACCCTCCACTGACATTACTATTGGGGCTTGGATTTCCGTCCGGCCTCAGACTTCCATATCCCTTCCACCAGAGGCAGAGGTCGAGAGACTTGTTTGGTGCATGGCCCCACCTGCACATTCATCACCACCACTTGTGCCATCACCATTACTACCATCATCTGGGTGTCCAACCCAAATCCAGACACTCAGGATAGCATCCACTCAGGCCCTTATTAATGCAGTTACTGTCGCATTACCATCACCTCCACTACCACCACTATTACCATCTCTATACATACCACCACTTGTTGACCGTAAGGATGATATTCCCGAGTCCGAGTAGCCACCTCGCAAGAGGTTGTGTTTGTCCACTCTAGGCTCCAGATACGAGATCGGGGAGAGTTCTACTGCTACACCTACTAGAGGTCGGGGGATAGATTATGGGTTTATCAGCACAGTAGATGCTGAAGAGAGGCGACAAGGGATTAGAGATGTTGGGTATGGCATTAGGGATACTTGGGTAGATCCGGCAGAGGCAGTTCCTGAGATAGCACCTATGACCATAGAAGAGGTCAATACTAGGGTCACAGAGCTTGCTGAGCTCCATGAGCATGATACACATGACTTGTATGCCTTACTAGAGGATGCTCAGGATAGTAGGTCTCGTATATCACAACGAGTCGATATGGACTCGCAGCGGGTCGACTTACTTATGGGGGATAGGATGACTCTCTAGGAGACAATATGGATGGTGGAGGCGGAGGCCTATGCTTCCTGAGAGGCTTGGGCTCACTCGATAGGATTGAGTCAGGGCTACCCATCAGGAGCTTCAGGCCCACCGTGATCATGTGTATGCACACGAGACCCATCTCCAGGCACATCAGACACAGCTACAGCTGTAGGGTACTCTCATTCAGACACAACATCAGGTACATGAGACTCGCTTTCAGATGCAGCAGGATGAGACAGCAGCGCTTCGAGAGACTGACCATAAGCGTCAGGCACAGATGGTAGAGACTCTCTGTGTGATGAGAGACATGAGGCGAGAGATGGGGGACATGCAGACCGAGTTGCTAGCACTACGAGGACAGCGGAGAGCTAGACAGCCAGCACCAGATGCTAGGGTTCTGGATCACCAGGATGCTTCAGGGGATGCGGACAGTCACGTCTAGTGATTTATGTTATCTTATCTTGCTAGGTCATTGTACAGGCATGTTAAGTATTAGGGGTTTTCCCCGCTAGCATAGCCTTAGATCTTTTGTATTGTATTTTGTGTAATCAGACAACTATTTCATGTAAAATTTTCAAAGTTATGAATGAAATAGATGTGTTATGTTGTACTATATACCTCTCTTGTGTTGTTATCTCATCTATACATTATTATATTATGTCATAATTATGACCTCACATTTTGTCTCTTGTGTTGTAGACGAATCATGGCACCTGCGACAAGACGAGGACCGAATACTACTCCTAACAACACCAACCCAAACAACATGACTCCAGAATCCATCCAAGCTATGATTGATCAAGCCCTTCTGCGAAACTCCACTAATGGAGATGGAAGCCACAGTTCACACGGGGATAACCGAAGGAATGTGCAAACTGCGCGCCCTTGTTTTTACGCTGACTTCATGAAGTGTCAACCTTTGAACTTCAAGGGGACTGAAGGCGTGGTCGGTTTGACTCGGTGGATTGAAAAGATGGAGTCAGTTTTCAATATCAGTGGTTGTGCTATTGAGAATCAGGTGAAGTTTGCCACCTGCACTCTGTTAGGTGCTGCTTTGACTTGGTGGAATGGTCAGATAAGAACCTTAGGTCCTGAGGCATATGCAATGACTTGGGAAGTACTCAAGAAAAAGATGACGGACAAGTATTGTCCGCAGGGTGAAATCAAGAAATTAGAAATCGAGCTGTGGAACCTAAAGGTCAAGGGGAACGATGTTCCAGCATACACTGAACGTTTCCAAGAGCTAACCCTGATATGTACCAAGTTTGTTGCCAATGAAACCGAGAAGGTTGACAAGTACATCAGTGGACTTCCTAACAACATTTATAGGAACGTCAAATCTGCCAAACCCAAGACGTTGGATGAGACTATTGAGTTGGCCAACGACTTGATAGATCAGAAACTCCGCACCTACGCAGAAAGGCAGTCTGACAACAAAAGGAAGGCTGATGATTCATCCAGAAACAACCATGGTCACCAACAACAACCCTTCAAGAGGCAGAATGTCGCCAAGGTCTACAATATGGGGACAGGCAAAAAGAAGCCGTATGGGGGATCTTTGCCTAAGTGCACCAAGTGCCATTTTTATCACAATGGCCCGTGCACCCAGAAGTGCCACAAGTGCAACAATGTAGGGTACTTTGCCCGCGATTGCAGGAGTACTGGCAACACAAACATTGCTAATACTCAGAAGGGCAATGGCGCAGCTCCCAAGGGGAATGGTTGTTTTGAGTGTGGAGCACTAGGGCATTTCAAGAGAGATTGCCTTAAGTTGAAGAATAAGGATGGAGAGAATGGGAATGCACAAGGCTGGGTTTATACAGTTGGGAATGCAGAGAAGAGAGGGAATGCATCAGGAAACTCAGATTCCAATGTTGTTACGGGTATGTTCCTCTTAAACAACCACTATGCATCTATCTTATTCGACACTAGTGTCGATAGAAGTTTTATATCTACTGCATTTAGTTCCCTAATTGACATCGTCCCAACTCTATTAGATAATAGTTATGATGTCGAATTAGCTGATGGGAAAATAGTCGGGATAGACACTATCATACGAGGTTGCACTTTAAATTTCTTAGACCATCCGTTCAACATAGATCTAATGCCCGTAGAACTGGGTAGTTTCGACGTCATTATCGGTATGGACTGGTTAAGAAGATGTCACGCAGTGATCGTGTGCGATTAAAAACTTATTCAAGTTCCCTATGGGAATGAAACTTTGACTTTTTGTGGCAACAAAAGTTGCAACGAGAGAGAATCTCGGTTGGCAGTTATCTCATATTCAAAAGCTCAAGAGTACATGGCAAAAGGATGCCAGGTCGTTTTGGCGCAGATCTCCGCCAAGAAAGAGGAGGACAAGTCAGAAGGAAAACAAATTAAGGACGTACCAATCATCCGAGTCTTTGCTGAAGTGTTTCCCAAGGACTTGCCAGGTCTTCCTCCGGCTCGACCAGTGGAATTTCAGATTGATCTGATTCCAGGAGCCGCATCCGTAGCTCGAGCACCGTATCGATTGGCTCTATCCAAAATGAAGGAATTATCGGAGCAACTACAAGAGCTTTCCGACAAAGGATTCATAAGACCCAGTTCCTCACCTTGGGGAGCCCCGATCCTGTTTGTCAAAAAGAAGGATGGGTCATTTAGGATGTGCATCGACTACCGTGAGTTAAATAAACTGACAGTGAAGAATCGTTATCCACTCCTGAGGATCGACGATTTATTTGATCAACTCCAAGGATCCAGTATTTATTCAAAGATAGATATGAGATCAGGATATCACCAGCTTAGGGTACGAGAACAAGACATTCCAAAGACGGCGTTCCGAACTTGGTATGGTCATTACGAGTTCCAGGTTATGCCATTCGGACTGACAAACGCACCTGCGGTATTCATGGACCTCATGAACCGAGTATGCAAGCCTTACTTGGATAAGTTCGTAATTATCTTCATCGATGACATACTTATTTATTCAAAGGACGAGAAAGAGCATGAAGAACATCTCAAGGCCATTTTGGAATTGCTTAAGAAAGAGAAGTTGTATGCCAAGTTTTCAAAATGTGAATTTTGGATTCCGAAGGTACAATTTCTCGGACATGTCATTGATAGCATAGGCATACATGTGGATCCAGCCAAGATAGAATCTATCAAAGATTGGGCATGTCCTAAGACACCAACGGAGATTCGCCAATTTTTAGGTCTTGCTGGTTACTATCGAAGGTTCATCGAAAGATTTTCGAAGATTGCTAAATCAATGACGAAGCTTACTCAGAAGGGAATCAAGTTTGACTGGGGTGAAAAGGAAGAGAATGCATTTTAATTGATAAAGCAGAAATTGTGCAGTGCGCCAATTCTGGCTTTACCTGAAGGAAGCGAAGACTTTGTGGTCTATTGTGATGCTTCACACAAAGGCTTAGGCGCTGTATTGATGCAGAGAGAGAAGGTGATTGCTTATGCTTCTAGACAGTTAAAAGTTCATGAGAAGAACTACACCACTCATGATTTAGAACTTGGATCGGTGATATTTGCTCTAAAGATATGGAGGCACTATCTATATAGAACCAGATGCACCATGTTCACCGACCATAAAAGCTTACAACACATTCTCGATCAAAAGGAGCTTAACATGAGGCAAAGCCGTTGGCTTGAATTGCTAAGCGACTACGATTGTGACATTCGTTATCATCCAGGGAAGGAAAACGTAGTGGCTGATACATTGAGCCGTAAGGAACAGATTGAGCCATTGCGGGTTCGAGCCTTGGTTATGACTATTGGCTTGAATCTTCCAAAACGAATTTTAGAAGCTTAGATCGAAGCCCAGAAACCAGAGAATCTTGTGAATGAAGATGTAGGCTGTATGATCAAAAAGAATATACCCAGGGAAAGGTTGGAACCATGTGCCGACGGGACTTTATGTTTACACGGCAGGAGTTGGTTACCTTGCTATGGAGATTTAAGATCCATGATTATGCACGAATCTCACAAGTCAAAATACTTTGTCCATCTCGGTTCTAAAAAGATGTACCAAGATGTGAAGAAACTGTATTGGTGGCCAAACATGAAGGCTGATATCGCCGCTTATGTTAGCAAGTGCTTGACGTGCGCAAGGGTCAAGGAAAAACACCAAAGGCCATCAGGACTGTTAGTACAACCAGCAATACCCAAGTGGAAATGGGATAATATCACGATGGATTTTATCACCAAGCTTCCTAAGTTGTTACAAGGTTTTGACACCATCTGGGTGATTGTAGATCGAGTTACAAAATCTGCCCACTTCTTGCCAATAAGGGAGAATGATCCATTTGACAAATTGGCAAGGTTGTACTTGAACAGGATAGTAGCAAGACACGGGATACCTACTTCGATTATCTATGATCGTGACGGGAGATTCACATCCAATTTCTGCAGATCATTTCAGAAAGCTTTGGGTACAGACATAAGTATGAGTACTGTAAATTCATAAATCATTCTATCTATGACTTTATGAAACCACACTCTAATTTTTCTGGAAGCATTGGCGGTTGCTAGACACTTACCAATGTTATTATCTTATTTATACATGTCCAAGTGGGAGCTGTTGGGTTATGTCCATGAATTAATATATGACCGAGAAACGTTTTTGAGCCTACGGGGACGCACACGTTTATATGTAAAAGCAACGAGTAAATATATTAGAGTAATATATGAAGTGTTTAACAAATGATCGTTAAATGTTAACAAGTATTAGTCGTTAAAAGTTAAAGGGACTAAATATGTAAAATCGAAGATTGGAAGGGTGTTGTTTGCCTTTCTTTTACCCTTGTCAGCCAAGTACCACTTTCCTTGTGCAAGTAGGATTGCTTGCTTGCCTTGCAAGCTAGGAAAGCTGAGGAGGTGGGATTTCATGCTTGCCTTGCAAGCTAAGGCACCAAGGACTATATAAGGAGGCTTGAGGTTTATTTGTTAGACACAACTTGAAAACCTAAAGAAACCTAAATCGTCCTTGTGCTCTTTCCTTGCTCGACCTATTCTACAAACCCTTTTAGGGTTTCAGTTTTTCTCCCCTTATCGTGCGATCAAACGAACACCCTTAAGGGTTTCGTTTTTGAGATCGACAATCACCACAAGGTGGTTTTGTTTCGCATGTTGATTGATTCAAAATACAAAGGCTTATCGTTTGTTTTATACACTACTAGTACTAGCATACCTCATTGTTTGCTTGAACGTATCGTGTGTGTGTTGAAGTAGAGGGATCATACTTTGATTCTTGTGGTTACGCGTGGTATTATACATACGCGTATATTCAAGACGGTGTTAACGGTTACCTATTAAATCGGTGTATCGTTTCGTGCAAAAGGTATACACTTCAATCTTGTTAACTATGTTATTCTATACATGTTTATTATCCGCTGCGTACTCGTGATTTATGGTTAATAGTTTTAAAACCCCAACAGTGGCATCACGAGCCAGGTGTGTAGAATTTATAGTTACAAGTAATTAAAATTTGACAAAATTAGGGTTCTTGATTAATTTTTATGCCCTTTGGGCGTTTTTATGCATAAAGATTCAATCTTTATGTATAAGTTACAATCTTTATTGATTATAAAATTAATTAGACGAATTATAGGTTGTATGAAATTTTATATGTATAAAACTTGATAGGTTTAATTGTTAATTGATCAGTTTTATACTCTTTATTAATTGTTAATGCGGTGTCCATGATAAATCCATGCAAATCCATCATGGATCGATATGTGATATAATCTTGTTAATTGTTTTATGCAAATATGATGATCAAAAGGAATAAAAAACGTAGACATTAAATTTTATTGGTAAGATCCACGATTTTAAAAGTTAGAGAAGACCTTAGCTATGTTTTTATGGGGCCTAAAGTTGATTAAAATTTTATGTGCTATGTAGTATATATTTATATATGGCTTACGCAATCGATTATATCAATGTATGTGGCCAGAATCATTGGATGATGTAGCCTTATATGAATATATACATGTTTTAATTATTAGATAATAAGGATCATAATTGATATTTGCATGACTTAATTATTAAGTGTTGTTATTTGAATAATTGTTATGTGAATTAGTTTTATGTTTATATTTTATTTTAAGTATTGGACTTGTGAGAAAATAAAAGGGTTTTTCAAAAATAAATATAAACATGATTAATTATTATGAAATCAGATTTATTATGGACTATTTATAGTGCATAATGTGTTTTCCAAATTAAAGTTTTATTATGAATGGTTAAAAACTAGACGTTATGAAATCATGGGAAGTACGGCTCATCCACTAGAACAAACTATAGGAGAAGTTTAAGGAGGATTTTTCTAAAGATTTCAGGTTTTTAATAAGCTTCGTGCTGACCTGTTTCTCCGCTTCTTTGTGCGTTCGATTGGAGTTACCGTGAACCATGGCATGTCACTACAATGTCAATATTTGACTATTCTTTAATCTTCATGTTTGTAAACACGTTGAATCGTCAATTTTAAAAGGTAACACTACTTATACATTAGATGTATAGAAAATATGTGATACCATAATAAATAACTTAATTGAGTAAAGTTTTTATTAAAATTTATGATACGAAGATGTATGCATGCTTCTTCGTACATATTTGACACGTCAAATAAAATACCCTTTTAAATTTAAGTTTTTGCCATCCAATTGTAAAAACACTTGCAGTTGCCTTTTACTATGCGTGAGACGTATGTAGATTGCAATCCCAATGTGATTATACACTTTTTCGTGAGACGTTAGTGTTACATAATCACAGTTTTTGATTGGATGACTTAATCGGTTTTGTGGTGAGACCTCAAACTTGAGGCATAAGATGGGATGAAACATGCTTACTAGTATATTATTGTAATAAAGTAAGTCCCATAATGTTCTAGGAATTGCACCGGTGGTAATTATTGATCGTCAGTTACCTTTTGAATACACCATTACTAGCAGATCAACTGATGTGATGGTGGTATGTCAAGTTGGGTCCTAGGCCTTAGAAAAATAATTGTTTATAGACTTAAACATGGGTATTTAATTTTCTTCAAGGAATAGTATCGAAAATACTAATTTTTGAACTTTAACTATGTTTTGTAGATGGCACATCCTTCTCAAAACATAAACCATTCGGCTTTCAGGTCGATGTTTGAAAGAGAAAAACTTTCTGGAAATAACTTTAATGACTGGTTTCGTCAACTTAAGCTGGTCTTAAGAGTTGAAAAGAAAATGTATGTCATTGAACAGCCTATTCCTCCTGCTCCTGCAGCTGATTCAGCAGCAAATGTGCTGGCAAAATGGAATGTAGTATATGATGCTCATAATGAGGTGGCTTGTCTTATGCTTGGGAGTATGACTCCTGAACTTCATAGATAATTTAAGACTTACTCACCTTATGAGATGCTTCAGGAGCTTAGATCCATGTTTGAGAAACAAGCTGGAGTGGAGAGGTTTGACCTAATTCAAACTTTCCATGCTTGCAAACAAGAGGAGGGAAAATCAGTTAGCCAATATATACTTAAGATGAAGGGATATGTTGAGCAGCTATAACGTCTTGGTTATGTGCTCCTACAGGATCTTAGTGTTGACTTGATCCTTAATGGCTTCACTAGTGATTTTGTTAGTTTTGTGAGAAATTACAATATGCATAACATGGGGAAGACAATTGGTGAACTACATGCTCTGCTTATTGAGTATGAGAAGGGTTTACCTAAAAAGGTTGCTACACCACAAGTTATGGCGATTCAAGGTGGTAGAATCCAGAAGGCCAATAAGAAATCGCAGAATGCTAAAGGCAAGGGTAAAGGGAAAGGCAAGGGAAAAGATAAAAGTTATATCCCTAAGCCTAAGAACCATAAACCTAATGCTAAAGAGCACCTGGCAAAGAATGACACCTGCCACCACTGCAAAGAGGTGGGTCATTAGAAAAGGAATTGTCCTGTTTACATTGCCGAGTTGATGAAGAGTAAGAAGCAAGTTGGAACTGTCAGTTCTTCAGGTATCTTCACAATAGAATTATTTTCTTTTCCTAATAGATCCTGGGTGTATAACACTGGCTGTGGTACTCACATTTGTATTACTAAACAGTGTCTTAGAGGAGCAAGAAAGCTGAAACAAGGTGACCTCTACTTGTACGTGGGCAATGAAGTTCGTGCACAAGTGGAGGCTATTGGAAGTTTTGACTTAGTTTTACCTAAAGGCTTAGTAATTTGTTTAGACAATTGTCATTATGCACCTTCTATTACTAGAGGTGTTGTTTTAGTTTCTCATTTGGTTGAAAATGGATTTGTCTAGTGTTTTACGAATTATGGAATTTCAATTTCTAGGAATGATATTCTTTATTTTAATGCTATTCCCAGTAATGGTATTTATGAAATTGATATGTCTAATTTTGTGCCAAATGTTAATTCTATTTATAATGTTAGCAATAAAAGAGTCAAGCACAACTTGGACTCTACGTATCTGTGGCACAATCGTCTTGCTCATATAAGCAAAAAACGTATTGAAAAGCTGCAACATGATGGGCTTTTAAAGTCAACGGATGATGAGTCCTTTGATCAACGTGTGTCTTGTTTATCGGGCAAGATGACAAGGAAACCGTTTCCACATCGTCCCGAAAGGGCGAGTGATATACTTGGCCTCATTCACACTGATGTTTGTGGACCACTTAGACATGTGTCAAGACAAGGTGCTAGCTACTTCATTACCTTTACGGATGACTATAGTCGTTATGGCTATATTTATTTACTTAAACATAAACATGATGTTTTTGAAACGTTCAAGGTGTTTAAGAATGAAGTAGAAAATCAACTCGGAAAGACAATAAAAGCGCTTTGATCAGATCGAGGAGGCAAATACATAAGCCAAGAGTTTAAAGATTATCTAAAAGCTCATGGAATTGTCCAGCAGCTTACTCCTCTTTATACACCACAACACAATAGGGTGTTTGAAAGGAGGAATCGTACTTTGCTAGACATGGTTCGATCAATGATGAATCTTACAACTTTGCCCCTATCCTTTTGGGATTATGCTCTAGAATCTGCCGCACGCATTCTTAATATGGTTCCAACCAAGAAGGTTGATAAGACACCATATGAACTATGGTATGGAAAAGTTCATAATTTGTCTTACTTAAAGGTCTGGGGTTGTGAGGCTCTTGTGAAGAGAGATACACCTGATAAACTTCAACAAAGATTTGTTAAGTGTATCTTTATTGGTTACCCAAAGGAAATGATGGGTTACTATTTCTACTTCCCACTGGAAAACAAAATAGTTGTTGCGAGGTATGCTGAATTCTTTGAGAGAAATATTTTATCTCAAGAAGTCAGTGGGAGGGCGGGAGAACTTAAAGAAATTCAAGACAAAGATACATCACCTTCTGAAATCACTAGCGAAATTCCTATGGAGGTTGAAGGTTTCAAACCACCTCATGAGGAAGAAGCTCCTGTTCGTAGGTCTGAAAGGCCACATCGAGCTCCTAACCGCTTATGTCTAAATATAGAAGTTGAGGAGCATAGTTTAGGGGATCTTAATGAACCCGCTAACTATAAAGCTGCAATGTTAGATCCAAAGTCTAATAAGTGGCTCGATGCTATGAATGTGGAGATGCAATCCATGAAAGATAATCAAGTCTGGCGCTTGGTTGATCTTCTTCTTAATGGTAAGACTGTTAGAAGCAAATGGCTTTTTAAGAAAAAGACTGACATGGATGGCAATGTACACACCTATAAAGCTCATCTTGTGGCAAAGGGATTTACTCAAACCTACAGGGTTGATTATGAAGAAACGTTCTCACTCGTTGCTGACATTAGAGCTATTAGGATTCTCATAGCTATAGCGGCATTCTATGACTATGAGATATGGCAAATGGATGTCAAAACTGCCTTCTTAAATGGTTATCTTGATGAAGACATCTATATGGTGCAACCTGAAGGCTTTATTGATCCTAAACATCCTAGAAAAGTATGCAAGCTTCAAAGATCTATTTATGGTCTTAAGCAAGCATCTAGGAGCTGGAATAAAAGATTTGACGAGGAAATCAAAAGATTTGGATTTACTTAAAATCTTGATGAGCCATGTGTATATCAAAAGGCTAGTGGGAGTAATGTTACATTCCTCATCTTGTATGTCGATGACATAATCATCATGGGAAATCACATTCCAAGTTTACAAAGTGTAAAGGAATATCTTGGAAAGTGTTTCGCCATGAAAGATTTAGGGGAAGCAGCATTTATTCTTGGAATCAAAATCTATAGAGATAGATCGAAGCGATTAATTGGACTATGTCAAAGTGCTTACATGGATAAGATATTGAAGAGATATAGGATGGATAATTCCAAACGTGGTTACATCCCCATGCAAGAAAGACTTGACTTGAATAAAACACAAGGTGCTTAAACACTCGGAGAGGTGAAGCGTATGCAAAATATACAGTGGGTTCCATTATGTATGATGTTAGATGCACTAGACCTGATGTTGCGTTCGCGTAAAATATAACAAGCCATTTTCAACATAATCCTGGTGAACCACACTGGACTGCTGTGAAAACCATTCTTAAGTATTTAAGAAATACTAAAGATATGTTTTTGGTTTATGATGGAAATCCTGAAGCTGAACTTAGAGTTGAGTGCTACTGTGATGCTGGTTTTGAGACCGATAGAGATGACACAAAATCTCAGACAGGATACGTCTTCGTTTTGAATGGAGGCGCAGTGGACTGGAAAAGCTCCAAGCAAAGTACTAATACAATGTCTGCTACAGAAGCTGAATACATAGCTGATTCAAAAGCTGCGATGGAAGTTGTTTGGATTAGGAAGTTTATTTCAGGGCTTGGTATAGTACCAACAATAAACGAACCTATTAGGATGTTTTGCGATAATTCAGCCGCACTACATTTCGTTAATGAACCAGGGGTTCATAAGGGTGCCAGACACTACCATAGGAGATATCATTATGTTCGCAAGAGTATTGAACTGGGCAAAATAAAATTTCTTAAAGTTCACCCAGATGACAATCTAGCTGATCTTTTCACGAAGGCTTTATCGAATAAAAAGTTTACTCAACATGCTAGGAGCATGGGACTTAGTTTAGCTAGTAGTTTCATGTAAATCTTTGTTTAGTATTTGGATATGGGATGTTTAAGACAATTTATCTTATGATAAAGATACTTAATATTTTTTTATGTTTATTTTAAATTGTGTCCTTTATTTGCATGTTTAATCCATGAATAATGTATTCTAAATTAGTCCGTTGTCGATCAACAATATGGGAATATTATTGAACTAAGACAAGTGTGAGAGATTGGTGATATCTTAGATGTTATAGGAAGAGTCCGCCAAACTTACATAATATTCATTAGATGAATATTGGACTTCCCCAACTGATAAGAATATCACTTTATGGATCGGCGTCATTAAGTGAATCTTGTAAGTGATTTTATTTACTTAATCCTTAGACTTGAGATGCAAGTAGGTTTTGCATGTGTGGATTATATTTCTTGATCTAGTTCTAGTTATCTTGAATAAGGTGGTTATAAAGGATTATTTCAGAAGTGATTATGAAGCATGATGACATGACACTTGTAGTCAATACAGAATTTGTTCCTTCAATAGTTGAAGTATGATGTCATTGGGTCCCTCATAGACTTAATCAGATGTGTGTATGGCCGTACCCAAAAACTCATGTAGATATGTCTCATTGATTTTTGGTAATCTAGATTAGTTACATATACGAGAAACAGAATCGTTAAACAATGGAAGGACTTTGATCCATATCCATTTTTAACATGGTGTTTGTAACAAAGGGATTGTAAATTCATAAATCATTCTATCTATGACTTTATGAAACCACACTGTAATTTTTCCGGAAGCACTGGCGGTTGCTAGACACTTACCAATGTTATTATCTTATTTATACATGTCCAAGTGGGAGCTGTTGGGTTATGTCCATGAAGTAATATATGACCGAGAAACATTTTCGAGCCTACGGGGACGCACACGTTTATATGTAAAAGCAACGAGTAAATATATTAAAGTAATATATGAAGTGTTTAACAAATGGTCGTTAAATGTTAACAAGTATTAGTCGTTAAAAGTTAAAGGGACTAAATATGTAAAACTGAAGATTGGAAGGGTGTTGTTTGCCTTTCTTTTACCCTTGTAAGCCAAGTACCACTTTCCTTGTGCAAGTGGGATTGCTTGCTTTCCTTACAAGCTAGGAAACTTAAGGAGGTGGGATTTCATGCTTGCCTTGCAAGCTAAGGCACCAAGGACTATATAAGGAGGCTTGAGGTTTATTTGTTAGACACAACTTGAAAACCTAAAGAAACCTAAATCGTCTTTGTGCTTTTTCCTTGCTCGACCGAGTCTACAAACCCTCTTAGGGTTTTGGTTTTTCTCCCCTTTTCGTGTGATCAAACGAACACCCTTAAGGGTTTCGTTTTTGAGATCGACAATCGCCACAAGGTGGTTTTGTTTCGTATGTTGATTGATTCAAAAGACGAAGGCTTATCGTTTGTTTTATACACTACTAGTACTAGCATACCTCGTTATTTGCTTGAACGTATCATGTGTGTGTTGAAGTAGAGGGATCATACTTTGATTCTTGTGGTTACGCGTGGAATTATACATACGCGTATATTCAAGACGGTGTTAACGGTTACCTATTAAATCGGTGTATCCTTTCGTGCAAAAGGTATACACTTCAATCTTGTTAACTATGTTATTCTATACGTGTTTATTATCCGCTGTGTACTCGTGATTTATGGTTAATAGTTTTAAAACCCCAACAGTAATAACTAAATAGGCAATATAATCAACGTGATTTTGCTTGTAAAATTATTGGTTAAGTTACTTGTGTTATATTATACCCGACAATACATGATTAAACCCAACCCGTTAACCAGTTTATCTTGTCGCCTCGACTAAGTAAAGGAACCACCTTAGGTTTTCTCCTGGGTCCGCCATTGCAACCCACGACCCAGTGCTAACAGTCAACCCCTCTATTTTAGTACAAGCTTTATTACAGTACTATCTATCCAACCTGATAAAATAAACCGTTAAACCCACTGATCATTTATTCACATGACAACTTTTATTACGGTAATTAAACACCAAGTATCGGATCAGAAGGATTTTCTTACACACTAAATACTTGTCTTATAGAAACTACTGTAATCAATAATATGTTCTTTCTTTTACAGCAGTCAATTGCATTATCAAACATTTTTTCAAGCCCATATTTGAACTCAAATCCAGTGCTCAAGAGTTTTGTCGACGAGACACCAGGGAACTTAATCGTTTCAGAATCCTTTAGAAAGCTTTAAGAACAATCTAGTTAGTAGACAATAAATTAAACATTATGTTACGCCCTCAGTTTAGGATAATATCATAGTTTATTATGGCTAGGATATTACTATAGTTTATTATTATAGTTTATTATGTTTAGGATATGTGTTGAGTCGTATTAGGAAAGCATTTAATATGTTTGACTATTTGTTTAGGAAGGTCATAATAGCCCATAATAGGCCTATGGCCCATTTAGCTATTATAAATACTCATTGTATTCTTTCATTATAATCAATCAATCAAATTAAAAGATCAAAATAATTCTCTAGTTCTTCTCTTCTATTTTTTGACGGGGCCAACACACGCTTGAAGTGGTGCCCTATCCCTATACAACCCCTAATAGGGTCGTATCAATTAGTGCTTTCATTAAGAGCTCTCATTGAGAGGGTTTCCGATCCAGGTTACCAAAAAATACTATTCATGAGTTACTATTCACCGCAGTTACTATTCATCACAGTTACTGTTCATCAGATACTATTGATAAAAAAAATTGAGTTATTATTCATGACATCGGAGGGTAGCGATCTAGACGCGGAATATGCACTATCTAGGCTCTTGCAAAGGGGTACGGTGGCCGAATACCAGAAGGAGTTTGAGATGCTTATAAGCCGAGTAACATGGAAATCTTATTCTTTACTTACAACGATTTATATCTCCGGACTTAAACCGGCTCTACAACGTGCACTCTTATATCTCTGGATTGAAATTGAAATTATTCATACTTACAGGAACATCTTCAAGTATATGCTCATCATCATCAAACACTTCATCACCAAATCCTCTGAATCACTACCATTTGTATCATTTTCTTCTGGGTCACTCTCAACACTCTTTTCATTATCCGCATCCACCTCCACTTCTTTGAAATTTCCTATAGGACCAACCCCTTCTGTCTCATATAACATATCACAGTTCACCACATTCTCAACTGTAGAACTGTTACCTACATTGATAACGCCCAAATTATACATATTTCTATGGCGTTATTTATGTATATTTGATCATTGCTCGTGAACTTTTGGTACTTAATTAGCTTGAATTGCTTATAGGTTCACTTGAAGACACTACAGGCCCAAGCTCAAGAATCTATACACTTTGGGAGGCGAATACAAGAAAGGAAAGATTTCTAGCTAAAGTTCATGAAGTTCGCCGCACTTATAATATTGTGCGCCACACTTTCCTTTGAAGCCAAAACCGCCGCACTTATAATATTGTGCGCCGCACTTTCTCCCAAAGTTTGAAGAATTAAAGTATAATAAATGCTATCGCATTAACTCCTCAAAACCGCCGCACTTATTTGTAAGTGCACCACACTTCCAGCAAAAGCCATTAAATGCTATCGTATTAACACCCAAAGTCCGCCGCACTTTTTCCTAAGTGCGCTGCACTTTGTACCCAAACTTACCTATGAATTGAGGACGAATTTTCATCCTCAAAGCACTCATTCCTCACTATCCATCTCATTCTACAAATCATCCCACACACACATACTTTCCTCCTCTCACCAAAAACACCAAGAAACGCCTCTTTCTTTGAAGGAAAATATCTAACGATCAAGAACGAAGACGATTTTCTTAACTTGTTATTGAAATAATGGAAGTTTATGTAAAGTGTACTTTTGTTATGAATTCCTTATCTATGAGAGGCTAAATCTCTCATGACTGCTCGGTGAAGTTACGATAATGAATAAGTGTTTGGTATGATCTTGATCGCTTTAATTATGTTGCAAACATGTTATATCTTATCTTATCTATTTTTGCTTATCAACAAAGATTATATAATCATATCGGTATAGGTCGAAAGTCCCGTTATGATTTATGTGGTTTTAAAGATTTGTCTATGGTCTTTAATGTTTGTGCTGAGAAATCCACTTTCGTAAATTGATAAACAAAATAAGCTTTGATATAATAATAATTGGATTATTTGAGTGACACATTTGGTCTAGTTAACTAAATATAAGTCTTAAGTTAACCATGTTAGTTTGTGAAAACGTTTTCTGACGAGAAATCATTTTTATAAATTAATGTCCCATATTCGAGGTCAAATCATTTCCAACACTTATAAGTTATTTTCAACTATTCGAGTAGTCATACTTTTTATCATTGGTAAAACTAAAGTTATTTTTAAAATTGTTAAAGTCTATTTTATTTCTGGTTATTTGAACACTACTCTAATCCCTGTGAACGACCTGGTCTTACCTAAAAAGATTATACTACATACGTGGGTTATCCTTTTACCCGTGTGTTTCCATATAATTATCCGGTATTTTCAGTCTTATAAATTTAAAGCTTTTGAAACACATCAAAGTTTTTGGTGCCGCTGTCGGGGATTTCTTAGCTGTTCTGTAGTCAAACTCTGAAAAATTACTTTAACCCCCCTCTTTTTCAAAAATCGCCGTACAATTTTCTGGCAAACTGACCCAAACAATTTCTCTCTTGGATGCATACACGTGCTTCCAATTCTGAACTTGTTGAACCGTTACCTGAACCTTAACGTACTCTGAATCGAGGACTTCGTCGACGAAACAGAAGAGTTCCATACGATCAAAGAAATAATCCACCACAACAACCGAGAATTGTCTACCCGCCAGCTCTTAACATCAACTACTTTAGTCACTTTCTTGACATTCTTCGAAATTACGATCCAATGGACGATGAACCAATGTGGGCTGCTGACCATGTTGTCGCTCCGACTCCTGGTTCCGCAATCACTATTCCTGAAACTGCAAACGAATTTGCTATCAAAGGTAACCACTTGACACTTGTCAAAGGAAACCAATTCGATGGTAGAACCAAAACCGATCCTCATAAACATATTCATGAATTCCTCAGAATCTGCGATATGTTTAAATAAAGAGATACTGAGAATGAAGCCATCCGCCTAATGATGTTTCTCCTATCACTCACTGGAGAAGCAAAAACATGGCTGGACGAACTCAATGAAGGAACTATCGAAACATGGGATGAACTTCGAACCACTTTCATTAGCCGTTTCTTTTGCCCCAGCTCTTTTCGACCGACTCCTCAGAGAAATTCGAGCTTTCTCTCAACATGAAAACGAATCTCTAACCGATGCTTGGCTTCGTATGAAGGAAATGCTCTGAAACTGCCATGGTCACAATCTGTCCAAGGGCAATATAATTAAAATCTTTTATCACGGCCTCAGCGAAATAACCCAAGAAGTTCTAAATGTCGTAGCTGGTGGTATTTTCCTCTATAAAACACCAAATCAAGCTTATCGGCTTCTGGAAGATAAAGTCTTACTCAAGCTCGACTGGGCTAAAAATCAAAAAACCAAACCATCTCTTAAAAGAACTATTGCTTTCACCGATGAAGGTAGCAGTAATTCTAATACTGAAAAAATTATGGCCCGGATGGATGTCATGACCCTGAAAATGGATGCTTAGTATAAAGAACTCCAAGCCCATGCTAAAAAAACAAAACCCGATCTTGATGAAGATAATATACCTATGTCCCAAGAAGAAGAAGCTAAATTCATGCAAACTTTTCGTAAGACTCGTTTTTAGAATGATTACCGCGACCAGGACTAGAATCGCAATAATTGGCGTTCAAACGAACGAAGTAGTTACAATCGAGACAACTACCGATCCAATACCAATGATAAACCATACGATCTTCAAAAACATTTCAACAATTTCATGAAATCTCAGCAATCGACCAACGCTTTCGTCAAAGAAACATTCATGGATCTCAAAACCCAACTCGAAACCGTTGCTAAAAATCATCAAGCTTCAATTCAAAACCATGAAACCAAGTTCGACAGACTTGCTGACAAGCAATCTGGTCGGCCTTCTGGATCTCTTCCTGGTAACACTCAACTAAACCCAAAAACACATAACTCCAAAGCCTACCAACGACCGCAATCTCGCAATGAGAATGTAAATGTTGTATCCACAAGAAGTGGTAAATCTTACAACCCACCAGTTAACCTAAATTATCAACAAAACGATTCTGAAACTCCTATCAACTTCGATAGCGATGATGAAGACGATGAACCGACACCACAACCGATAACTCAAAATCCAAAATCAGTCAAAGAGACTATGTTACCCAAACCATACAAACCAAAAATTCTGAATCCTCAACATCTTAGGAAAGAGAAAATAGAAGCTCAATACGGAAAATTTCTCGACATAATCTGCGCTGTCCGAATCAATGTACCTCTTAGCGATGTCTTGGCCAGAATGCCTAATTATGGAAAATTTCTCAAGGAACTAATAAGCAACAAACACAAAATCGAACAAATCTCTGCCGCTTTCTTAAGCGATGAAAGTTCAGCAATGATCCAAAACAAAGTTCCACCTAAACTCGGAGACCCTAAAAGTTTTCTTATTCCATGTAATTTCAGCAAAACCTTCTCCTGCAATACCTTAGCCGATCTTGGTGCTAGCATTAACCTTATGCCTTATTCGTTATATGCCAAATTATCTCTCGAGACTCTTAAACCTACCAAAATGAGCGTAAGATTAGCCGATAGATCATTCCAATACCCTGTTGGAATAGCTGAAAATATGCTCGTTGAAGTTGGTAAATTCACCTTTCCTGCTGATTTTGTTATTCTCAAAATGGAAGAAGATAGTAAAGTTCCCCTCATCTTGGGACGACCATTTCTTCATACTGCTGATGCAGTGATTCGAGTTAAACAAAAACAACTCAACCTTGGAGTTGGAACTGAACGAATGATTTTCAATATCGATTCTGCAATGAAACACTCTTATTCAAACGATGATACTTGTTTCAGCATCGATGTCATCGACGAAATCTTAGAAGAAGATTTCGACGCTCTTTTAGACGAAGGTAGTAAAATCCTTTATTCCATCGAAGGAACCCTTCTCGAAGAAGAAATCTTTGCTGAATTTGATGAATTCATGGCAATGACTGCTGATGAAAACTCTGACTCTAATTCCGACACTGAAGACCCACCGTTCGAAAAAATCACCATCAATACTGATTATAAAATCAAAACATCTCTCGAAGAACCTCCTAAGGATCTCGAACTTAAACCTCTTCCTGATAATCTGGAATATGTATTCCTGGAAGAACCCTCTTTTCTTCCTGTTATCATATCATCTCAGCTATCCAAAGAAAAGAAAAACAAACTCATATCTGTTCTTAAAAAGCACAAGCAAGCCTTTGCTTGGAAAACGACAGATATTCCTGGTATCTGCCCATCATTCTGCAAACACAAGATACAACTTCTTGATGACAAGAAACCCGTTGTCCAAAAACAAAGAAGGTTAAATCCGAACATGCAGGAAGTTGTTAAAAAAGAAATCATGAAACTCCTGGATACCGGTATAATTTATCCAATTGCCGATAGTCCTTGGGTTAGTCCTATCCACTGTGTACCAAAGAAAGGTGGTATTACAGTTGTCACCAACGAAAATGATGAACTTGTTCCAACAAGAACCGTTACGGGTTGGCGAGTATGCATCGATTATCGTAAACTCAATGAAGCAACCGCAAAAGATCATTTTCCCTTACCTTTTATGGATCAAATGCTAGAAAGACTCGCAGGAAATAAATATTTCTGTTTCCTCGATGGTTTTTCTGGATATTTTCAAATCCCTATCGATCCTAATGATCAAGAGAAAACAACATTCACATGTCCTTTCGGAACATACGCTTATAGGCGAATGCCTTTCGGGCTATGCAATGCTCCTGCCACATTCCAAAGGTGCATGTTGGCAATCTTTCACGATATGATCGAAGAATCCGTCGAAGTATTCATGGACGATTTTTCTGTATTCGGAAACTCTTTCGACACATGCCTAAACAATCTCGATAAAATGCTCCAACGTTGTAAAGATGCTCACCTTGTCCTTAATTAGGAAAAATGTCACTTCATGGTCAAAGAAAGAATTGTGCTCGGACACAAGGTGTCTAGCACCGGACTTGAAGTCGACAAAGCAAAAATCGACATAATCTCAAAACTTTCACCCCCTACTAATATCAAAAGTGTTAGAAGCTTTCTGGGATAAGCCAGTTTTTACTGACGTTTCATTAAAGACTTCTCGAAAATTGCTCGACCTCTAACTAAGCTACTCGAAAAAGATACTCCATTTGAGTTTGACGATGGATGTCAAAAAGCTTTTGAATCATTGAAAGAGAAACTCACATGTGCTCCTGTGATCGTAAGCCCAAATTCCTATTTTATTGTCTCAAAAACTATTGTTCACACCGATCATTCAGCTCTAAGGAACTTATTCAAAAAGCAAGATGCTAAACCATGCCTTATTCGATGGATCTTACTTCTGCAAGAATTTGACATAGAAATCAAAGACAGAAAAGGAACAGAAAATGTTGCAGCCGATCACTTATCCTGAATTGAAAAGGATGAAACCATCGATGACAGTGAAGTCGATGATAACTTTCTCGGAGAAACTCTCATGGAAATCAACACCGTTAGGGAACCTTGGTTCGCAGACTTTGCAAATAACCTAGTCGGTAATATTATACCAAAAGGAATGACGTACCAACAAAAAAACAAATTCTTCTCTGACCTCAAACACTACTTTTGTTAGGAACCTTACCTTTTCAAAGTATGTTTCGACGGTAAAAATAGACGCTGTATATCTGGACCAGAAACCCGAACCATTTTAGATCAATGTCACCACGGACCAACAAGGGTCGAACAACCTCTTGTTAATTTTCGAATTTATCAAGATTGATTTAAAACAAGGTGTTATAATCAATCTTTGGTTTATTTCTTACAAGAACAACGAATGGACAAACTACTGAGACCCGCAAAAGCGATCTTGAAGACTTGGTTCCTTGGTTCGTGTAACTTTAATGGGGCATGGTTTCTACTTTGATGTCGGCAGTAATAATCAAATAGGTTTTGATAAGGTATGGGTTTTATTTGGCTAACTGAAGTGGGAGGCGATGGTAAGGATGTGTGAGTGAGATCAGGGATTGTATTCCCTAATTTGATGGGTAGATTGGAAGATGAAGGTGACCTGCTATTTGTGTTGATATACCTGTGACTGCATAGGGTTAGGATTATGAGACAAATTAGGGTGGTATCTCTTATATATCCCCTAATTTAAGGTTAAATTGTATATGGTTGGGTTTATAGATCTGATACTGGACCGGGATTAGATTTAATACAATGGGCCGGTTATAAGTAAGTATATGATGGTCTTGGGTTGTACTTTATTGATTGATTAAAGTTAAAATGTTGGGTTGGACTTTGAGTCATACGAAATCTATAAGTATTATCACTGGGCCGAGAATGGTGTTTACCTAAGTTCAAGTGGACCGAATTTTATTTGCCAAATGCACTTAAGACTCATTTTATTTTACTATGGAAAATATTAGGCTTCATTTTTATAAGTGTTGGTGTATGGTGATATAGTTGGGTTTTAAAAGATGACAATGTGACAATTATAAGTGACGAGACCGGGATTGAGCTTTATAAAGAATCATGAAGCTTAAATTTTTTAAGGGCTAGTATTGGATTTCATGACTACGGGGTTTTTTGTACAATGTGACTTAGTTGAGTTTGAAGTTATTTGGTGTTTTTTGCTTCATTCCCGGGTTCGTTTCATCGGGTTGTCTCCATCAGTGGTAATCAGTATTAGCCTACAGAATTGATAAGGGGATTTAGACAAACGGCTAAAGATTCAGATTACGATGTCAAGTGATCACGAAGTTGATTTGGTATCCCTTATTTGATTTTGAAGTTGACTTTCACGAAGGCGTGTACTTATTTTATCTTGAAGTCGGGGTTGGTTGGATGCATGATTTCAATGATAACTTGCTCGTACTTAAAATTTTAGTTGAAGACTTGGGTTATCTAGTTACCAGTAGTCGAGGTGGATGGTTAAAGACCTGGTTAACTATCACTTAAAGGAGTTACGTTGTAGTACTCAGTGTCACACGCAGAAAGACGTCGTAGATAATAGCACAAGAGGTGGTAATGTTCATACATGGGTGGAGTATTGGTTCTTAGGATATTATTTGCTTGGAGCACAATCTTCTTCTACACGTTTCTTCTAACATTAGTGCAAGCTTAAGTCACAAGAACGGGAAATTCTACTTCAATTTCAAGTTTGGTATATCGGGTTTACTCCATCAGTGGTCACTTCAAATAGCCTACATAAAGGGTGGTAAAGATAGTCAGAGAGAGTTTATGAGTAGAGAGATTTGATCAACAGCTGATTCTTACCGGATACATTTGAGTGAATTTTATTCTTCTCACAAAATTTCAAAAGTTATGTGCGTATAATGTGGTGTGATTTGAGGAATCAAACAGCAAGGGGGAAGGAGACATACATCTAAACGCACAACGAGTACACGTGACAAACTTCATGTCTTTTTCTTAATTTAGGCCATTCCGGGAAGACAAAAGTCAGGACCGCAGAGAAAATCAGTGTTGTATCTCGTGGCTTTTGGTGTATTATTCCAACTACGTGGGGGAAGTAATGTAAGAAACAATTTTTGTGCTAAAAAGCAGGTACACATTTGTATGTTGCGTCCTTTAGTTAGACAGTATCGCTACAAGAAGAAAATGTGTTACATCCGGGAGTACTTGATTTTTACGTGTACTGTTTTGGTGTTGTCTTTAAGACTACATAATTAGGTACATAGTTTGTTTTTATGGTACTGTTTTTGGTGTTGTCATTCTGAGACTACATCTGGGTACTCAAGTATTTTCATGGTTACTGCTTGGATGTTATAATTTCGACTACTAGGGATACATTGCTTACACTCGAGGCTTAGTGACTTTGTGTATGTAGCAATTTATCTGCAATTTCCTGAAGGGATAAAAGTGCTTATTCGTGTCTATTGATTTTGATGCTAGTTTTCGACTTCATTAATGGTTTGGATTTATTCAAGTTAGCTATTGGCTTACAAAAGGCTAATCAGATCCAAGACTTTGGACCTATAAGTGGTATCAGAGCATGTAAAAGAAAGGTACTGCTGTTTAAAGTATTCATGTGAATGTTTATTACTACTGTTTGCACAATGAGAGCAAAAGCAAGTACTTTTCACAAATGATGCTAGTGCTCAAGGATTTAGTGATACTTTTGTGTTATTTAATGTGTCACAAAAGGTAATAGGAGGAAGGTGCAAGAGTTAGTACTGACATAGTATTCTTGTTAATACTGTTTGCATCTCTCTCATTTTATGCTATTGGTTCAAATTAGTACTATTCGTGGATTTTGTGGCCCTCATGATACACTGTTCGAATACATGTATTATCAATACTGCTTCATGATTTAAGCAGTTATATATGACGCATGATGTGGGGTCAAAGATGGAATGACAAAAAGTATGGGACATGATATTTTAGTACTGCTGCGTTACATTGTTAATACTGTTTGAATGATGCCCAAGAAAAGTTAGTACTGTTGAGTACTTAATACTGCCAGGTTCGTACTGCCAGTCTTATCCGAGAAAGGAGTTAATACTGCTAGTATTGTCCGATATCGGATAATTCATGCGTTTGGGTCTCGAACGATGATAAAGTTTATGGTTTGTTTTGGAGAGTATTATGAAGACATTTGATGCAATGGCTTTTTAATCAATTATGTGACAAGGGTAACCTTTTTGTTATGTACAAACAAGGATTGCAAGTAGATCGCCGACTGAGGCAACAGTCACATAAGAGAGGATGATGTTATTGCACTTAGATGATTTTCATTAATAATTACTATTTGAAGCCAACTGATTTCGTGATTCAAAGAGATGGTTAGCATACTTTCAGGGGAAGCTTATTGTTAACATGCTTAACCATCTACATGTACCACTTAAGGGGAAGTGTTCACGAGTTGCTTATCTACAGAAGACCCCTATTAGATGATTACAAAAAGGGGAAGAAGACTATATGGTTTGCAGCTTATTTTAAAGTGGTGACATGTACAAGAAGATCTTATTTCAAGGGGAAGCTTTGAAGATTGTTTCATTCATGAAGATTGTTTTGTAATATCAAATAGGGGAAGATTGTTGGGATCTCAGATTTGATGATTACAAAATTACATATGCATAAATGAAGACGAATGAAACAACAAGGGATTAATATGACACTTTGGTATTCTACATATGGAAGAATTAAAAGCTGGAAGATTTCCATGAAGATAGGCATTGAAAAGTCAAAGAATATCAAAGATAAAGGAAGGTTTTAATTAGTTTTAATTAGCTTCCTAATATAATTAATTAGCTTCCTTTGTAAGCCTTAATATCCCTCTATATAAAGGGTATTAGGGTGAATAGTTTTATTATCCATCATAGTTAGATCTCTCCAATGAGAGTCTAATAGTTAGCTTATTAGTTTATGTAATAGTTCATAGTCGACTGATTAAAGTCGAATAGTTCATAGTCGACTGATTAAAGTCGAATAGTATATAGTTTATGAATAAAAACCTTGTTCATAACATTGTTGTTCTTATTTGTTATTCCGCTGCGTGATCAATGTTATGATATCCTAGATGGGCAAAACGATCTATGAAGCCTACAATTAGGTTTCAATTAAAGACTTCTCAAAATTGCTCCGACCTCTAACTAAGTCTCTACGAAAAAGATACTCCCAATTGAGTTCGTTGATAAAGTAAAAAAGCTTTTGAATCCATAGTAAAGAGAAACTCACATGTGCATTACCTTTATGTGATCTTAAGCCTAAACTAGGAATCTTCCGTTCGAACTTATGTGTGATGCAAATGATTTTGCAGTTGAGATCCGGACTTAGGTCAAAAAAGATGGTAAAGAACTTTCGACCCGAATTAACTTTCACCCAGTCTACTTTGCAAGCAAAACCCTTTATCCAGCTCAACAAAAATACATCGTAACCGAAAAAGAACTTATGGCTGTAGTTTTTGCATTTGACAAATTCAGATCCTATCTTATTCTCTCAAAAACTATTGTTCACACTGATCATTCAGCTCTAAGGAAATTATTCAAAAAGCAATATGCTAAACCACGCCTTATTCGATGGATCTTACTTCTGCAAGAATTCGACATAGAAATCAAAGATAGAAAAGGAACAGAAAATGTTGCAGCCAATCACTTATCCCGAATCGAGAATGATGAAACAAGCGATGACAGTGAAGTCGATGATAACTTTCTCGGAGAAACTCTCATGAAAATCAACGCCGTTAGTGAACCTTGGTTCGCAGACTTTGCAAATTAGCTAGTCGGTAATATTATACCAAAAGGAACGACGTACCAACAAAAGAACAAATTCTTCTCTGGCCTCAAACACTACTTTTGGGAGGAACCTTACCTTTTTAAAGTATGTTCTGAAGGTATGATAAGACGCTGTATATCTGGAGCAGAAACTCAAACCATTTTAGATCAATGTCACCACAGACCAATCGGTGGACATTATGGACCCAACATAACTGCTAAAAAAGTTCTTGATTCAGGATTTTACTGGCCAACAATCATCAAAGAAGCTCATACTCTAGTTCGCTTATGTGAAGCATGCCAAAAGACCAGAAATATATCAAAACATGATGAGATGCCCTTAAACAACATTCAAGTATGTGAAATTTTCGACATATAGGGTATCGACTTTATGGGACCATTCCCGAAATCATATAAGTTTGAATACATTCTAGTCGTTGTTGATTACGTATCTAAATGGGCCGAAGCTCAAGCTTTACCAACCAATGATGCCCGAGTAGTAGTCACCTTTCTGAAGAAACTATTCTGCCATTTCGGAATGCCCAAAGCTCTAATCAGCGACCGAGGTACTCACTTCTGTAACAAAATAATGGAAAAAACCATGAAAAGATATGGAGTTAACCACCGCTTCTCTACATCTTATCACCCTCAAACTAGTGGTCAAGTTGAAAACACGAACAGAGCTCTCAAGAGAATTCTTGAAAAAACTGTTAAAGACAATCCTGCTATTTGGTCAAGAAAACTTGATGACGCTCTGTGGGCTTTTCGCACTGCCTACAAAACACCTACCGGTACTACACCATACAAACTAATATATGGAAAGAACTGCCACTTACCATTCGAAATTGAACACCGTGCATACTGGGCACTGAAAAATTGCAACCCAGATCTCATCGCTGCTGGTGAGAAAAGAATGTTTCAGTTACACGAGTTAGACGAACTTAGATACCAAGCATATGAAAACTCTCGTCTATACAAGGAAAGAACCAAAGTCTGGCATGACAGAAAATTACGAATGAGAAAAGAATTCAAACAAGGAAACAAGGTTCTGCTATTTCACTCAAAGTACAAATTTAAACAACCGAAGCTCAGATCTCGATGGTTAGGACCTTATGTAGTGAAACATCAATATCCATCCGGATATGTTAAACTTTATGGAAAAGATGAAAAGACATTCATAGTCAATGGCCATTGACTCAAACTATATCATGAAGAAGACAATAACTTAAGGGAGTCATTTACTCCTTTCTTCCTAAAAGAATGACTCTCGAAGTACGAGTCTATCTAACGACTCTCTTAAAAATTAAGCACTTCTCGGGAGGCAACCCATGCTTCACTTAAGTGTGGAGGAGTCCCTCCTCCATTCTTCTACTAATATCTTTTATTTATTTTCTAAAAAAAATCAACAAAAATATTTTCTTTTTGTGTGCTTTTGTATGTTTACTCTTATACAGGTAATTTAGCTTGAAGATATGGAAAATTACGAAGTATGCTCAAGATAGCTCTACTACAGCTATGCACTTCTCTATGCCCCGGGAAGTACCGTTCTCCTTTAATTTTCCCTATTTTATCTCTATTATCAGTTATCACATTGAGGGCAATGTTCAACTTAAGTGTGGAGGGGAGCCAAATAGGAAAAATTAATCATATCCCTCTATGTTTGCCCTGTTAAAAACTTTCCAACTGATATTTTATGAAAAATTCTAATTATATGTTTTCAAATTAAAGTAAAAAAAATGCTCTTAGTAAGGCAAATCCAACCGGATTGACATTATAGCTAGCACATTGTAAGAATTTTAAGCCTTTAGAATATTCGGGTATCCAATTTTGATACCTAAAATAATTGATGCCTTTAGCTTGCTCGAGTTAAGGTTTGAATGCAGTCATATGTGTCTATTCCGTCATTACGGATGTGTATGTATGGTCTTTGTCGACAAATTCAGATCCTATCTTATTCTCTCAAAAAATATTGTTCACACTGATCTTCTGATCTAAGGAATTATTCAAAAGCAATATGCTAAACCACGCCTTATCGAGGGATCTTCTTCTTGCAAAGAATTCGTACATGAGAATTCAAAGATAGAAAAGGAACAGAATATTGTTGCAGCCATATCACTTTCAGTATCGAGAATGATGAAACAAGCGTTGCGTGATTGTCGCTGATAACTTTTTCTCGGAGAACTCTCATGAAAATCAACGCGTTAGATGAACCTTGTTCGCCGATTGGCAAAATTAGTAGTCGGTTAATATATACCAAATGGAACGGAATCGTACAACAAAAGAACAAATTCTGTTGGCCTCAAACATACTTTTGGGTGGAACCTTACCTTTTCTAAAGTATTGTTCTGAAAGGTTTGATATGAGCTGTTTATCTGGAGCAGGAAACTCCAAACCATTTTAGATCAATGTCTCATCAGACCAATCGGGTGGACATTATGGGAGCAACATAACTGCTAAAAAAGTTCTTGCTTTTTCTTTAGGATTTTATGGCAACAATCATCAAAAGAAGCTATACTTCTAGGTTCGCTTATGTGAAGCATGCCAAAGACCATAAATATATCAAAACATGAGGAGATGCCTTAAAAACACATCAAGTATGTGAAAATTTTCGACTTTATAAGTATAGACTTTTTGGGGACAAATTCTCGAAATATATTATAAAAATTGAACTTACATCTAGTCGTTGTTGATTACGTATCTAATGGCTGAAGCTCAATCTATATCAACCAATGATACTCCGGAGTAGTAGTCACCTTTCTGAAGAAACTATTTGCCGTTTCGGGGGGGAAAATTGCCCAACGCTATAATCATCGACGATGTATCAACTTCTGTAAAAACAAATTAATAGAAAAAACCATGAAAATATATGGAGTTATTAACAACCGTTCTTAATGTTATCTACCCTAAACTAAGTGGTCAAGTTGAAAACAGACGGAGCTCTCAGAGATTTCTTGAAATATCTGTTATAGACAACCTGCTATTTGGTCAAGAAAACTTGATGACACTCTGTGGCTCTTTCGCACTGCTAAAAATACACTACAGCGTAACTACACAATACAAACTAATATTCGGAATGAACTGCCACTTACTATTCGCAAATTAAACACTGTGCATATGGGCGCCTGAAAATTTGCAACCCTGATCTAATCGTTGCTGATGAGGAAAAGAATGTTTTAGTTACAGTGTTAGACGAATTAGATACAAGAATATGAATACTATCGTCTATTACAAGGAATGGAACCAATGTTTGGGATGACAGAATGAAAAATTACGAATGAGAAAAATGAATTCAAACAAGGAAACAAGGTTATTACTATTTCACTCAAAGTACAAAATTTATCAAACGAAGATCAGATCTCGATGGTTAGGACCTTATGTAGTGAAAATAATATCATCGAATATGTTAATCTTTTTGGAAAGATGAAAAGAATTCATAGCATTGGCCATTGACTCAAATATTTCATGAAGAAGACATTAACTTTAGGATAGTATTTACTCTTTCTTCCTTAAAGAATGAACTCTCGAAGTAGAGTCTATACTAACGACTTTTAAAAAGTAAGCACTTCATCGGGTTTTGGGATTGGCAACCCATGCTCACGTAAGTGTGGAGGATCCCTCCTCATTTTTCTACTAATATCATTTTTATTTATTTCTAAAAAAATCAACAAATTATTTTTTGTTGTGTGCTTTTGTATGTGTACTCTTATAAGGTATTTTAGCTTGAAGATATGGAAAATTAGATAGTTTTTATGCTCATAGATAGCTCTATAGTATTTCTTTTGCTCGGGAAGTAACGTTCTCCTTTAATTTTCCTTAATTTATCTCTTTTATAGTTATCACATTGAAGGCATGTTCATCTTAAGTGTGGATGAGAGGGGAGCAACCAAATAGGAAAAAATAATCATATCCCTCTATGTTTGACATGTTTTATACTTTCAACATGATACTTTATGAAAATTTCTTATGATATGTTTTCAAATTAATGTAAAAAAAATGCTCTTTAGAAGGATAATCAACCGGATTGAACTTTACTAGCTAGCCATTGATAAGATTTGTAAGCCTTTAGAATATGTAGGGTATCCTAATTTGATACCTTAAAATTAATGAGCTTTTGCTTGCGGGGGGGGGGGGGGATCGAAGTTAGGTTGGAATGCAGCATATGTGTTATTCGTCATTACGGTTTGTGTACGTATGGTCTTTGTCGCCTTTTCTGGAACATTGGTATTGGTTAATAATTATATTTGAGAGAGCCGGTAATTTAGAAGCTCTCGGAACTTGTGCTTATTCTTCATTTACTAGACCGATGCCTATCACATGAAAGTTATCCCACAATCCTTGTTCTTGCAAGCATCTTGTAAAATGCTATATTGCTGAAATATTGAAGGTTTGATTGAAGAAGATCTTGTGCAAGCCTTAGTTTCCATTTGTATGAAAAAATAGTGATATTTGGGGGCCTAGGTGGTTGTTCGCATAAATGTGAGAAGTTTTTTGTTTGAATTTTGTTTGGTGCAAATAATCTAGCGTAATCACGCCAACTTTCTTAAAGTTTAAGTCTTTATCCAATTTGAGTATGTGTAACAATGTCTTTTGAGGAAATTTCTTAAGTAGACCATTTATGAGACGCTTTTTTTAAAACCACCCGCACATTTATATTTTACGAAAATTGTCTAAACAATTTAATCCATTGATTAAAGACATCAACGACCCTTCTGTATCCACGTATTAAAATGGCGCGTTTCATATCTTATACCCGACCTGAAAAATAGTCAAAAAGCACAAAAAACAAACACTAGCGAGATTTTTTTGTTGTGTAATTTATTTCAAAACGCGTCGGGTTAAAAAAAGGAACAAAAATGAAATTATGGCGTGTTTTAAACTTTGGTTATTTTCCAAACGCGTCTCCCTATTTATCCATAAACTTGTCATTTTTTTCTATAAAGTTGTCATAAATTTGTCGCTATGTCCACATGAAAACAAAGTAAGTCGTGTTTCGTATTTTGTTGTAATTTAACTCGCTCCATTTAGTGTTATAAAATGAAAAATGTATATAACAACCCGCAATTTTCATCAATGTTATTATCCACCTTTATACAGGGAAATTTTTTGTTTTATCTCATTTTGGAATGTAACTTGCATCTCTAAAGTAAACGAGCTCACGCAACCTCTATCAATGCTATATATATCTATGTTTACCTCATGTAAACATCCTAATATGTCAAGTCAATATCTTATTATCATTTTACCAAGTACATTATCCATTTAACGTACTTTTCAAAGCGTTATCTCAAAACAAGCATTAAACGTTAACGTTTACATCAAAACCCTAATTATATGTAATGTATACATATAAAATGAATGTGCAAGCCTTCAAGCATGTGTACAAGTGTACAATGCACCACATTTGAATAACTTTTCCCTCCAAAACAATGTACAACTCTTTTTAGCTCAATGTACAAGCCAATAAAGCATAAAATTCAAACTAGCTCATTTCCCTCCAAAATCTTAAGGATTTCGTACCACCTCTTTAGCACTAATTACGAGCACTCAATACACAATATTTAAACACTTTTCCCTCTCTAATCTCAGCTCCTACACTAACCCTAAAACTTTAATTCTAAACCCGAAAACCCTAGCAAACCCGTTACACCCTTAAACTAGTTCATAGTTTTCAGAAATCTGATCCGTTGATAAAACATAGGATCTGGGAAAAATCAATAGGCTTTGGGTATTAAGTGAAAATACTAGGTTTTAGCCCTATGTCTTGTGATCATTTTTGCCGGTTGACTCAACCCGATTCGATGTCTAATGAATTAGTTATAGCCAAAATGGCAAAAGAGCACAGATTCTGCACACCTTAGTAATGGCTGTTATCTCCTAAATTTTTGTATATGACCCCTAAATATTTAAAACCAAGCTCACTAGTTTGAGCTTAATCGGAATTACGGTTTGTAAATGACAACCATTTTACCGGGACCGATGTTGGCTGTCCAAAAATAGCCATGAACTCGCCACCCCTAAACTACTTCTAAACCTAATTCTAAGCAAGCTAGCACCTCAAGCACCTCAAGCACCATGACCTCACCACCACCTTCAACACCTTGTCATCAACCTAGCACCCACACACCTTAGTCACACACTTGCTCATCAAGCAAAAACACCTCCTTGTCACTCATAATAACCGAACCCCATTCACTACCCATAACAACCTCATCCACTCTTCATACTCACCATACTAGCCTTCCTTGGTCCCTACTCCATCCACCTTGGCCACCACTCTAAGTAACTTGGCCATTACTTTACCTAAACTTGGCCTCCAAGTTTCCCTAGCCCTATATATACACGCATACATACATACTCTTTCAATTCATCTCTAAAACTCAACACATACTCAAATCATGTTCTAGCCATGTCCTAGAAGAGAAGTGAAGTCCTTAGATCAGATTAGAAGCCAAAGATTAAGAAGAAGAAGCCTTAGAACTCGTCTTCAAGTCATTCGAACCAAAAACCCTCTTTTTCGACCCATCTACAAGTTTGTAAGTCCTCACCTTGTTCTATAAGCTTTTACTTCATTTTAGATATTTCATTAGCTTTATTAGATCATGTGTAAGTCACGTGTTTAAGCCATGAACCATAAACCCATGCGTTTTGGTTTTCCTAAACCAAACGAACCCGTTTTGAATTTTTAAGCTCACAAGCTCTTTTCATAAACTTCAAGCTCGTAAAACTTATTTACTCTAAGTTATTATAGCTTATTATAATAAGCTATAACCTGTAAATTACTTTCTATATTGAAAAATATCAATTTTTGGACTTGTTACGGAAAACATTTCATGCAAAGGGATATATATTGTAAATTCTTGAAACTTATAACTAGAAGGGCTGAAAATGTAATTATCCTAAAGTTAAACTTCATGGGTTGTTTTGTCATACTTGAAAGTTAAATGTTTAAAGATTTTAAAAGTTATATTAAAAGGATTAACTTTGTAAATATATATAAACCAAGGGTGTAGATTGCCATTTTACATTCTTAAAGGTATAAAATATAAACTTTTTATATTAATTATAAAAATATATTTTATAAGACTCGATTTTATTAAAGCCCGACACATATGTCATTATCGCTCATCGATCGAAACGTTATGAAACAATTATGTTTTAAATATAACCTAATTTATCATCCGCTAGCTTTTGAAGAAACCTAAAATGATAAAATCTTATCATTTAATCTATAACGTATCACTTTACTAGGGAGTTTCATGTGAGGGGTTTCATTTAGGTATACGTTTTGACGAGTTTGCTGGATTTACGATTTAAAGTGTCCTAACTCCTCAAACGTTTACTGCATGACCTCTAAAGTAAGATGTGTGTTAAACTTTATAAAGTAAGATGTGTGTTAAACTTTATAAAGTTTTGAAAACATAAACAATCACACTAAGACTTGACATATTACCCTGAGGTTACGTGACTAGGCCGTTACTTTCATTTCATATACTTTTGCCATCAATCATATTTCCCTGTTAAGGTGAGTTCATAGCCTCGCACTTCAATCTTTTGAATGTTTTATAAACCAGAGAGGGGGATACATGCTTATACCATGAATGCAAGTGTTTTTCCAACTGTATGTTATCCAGATTTATTATTGCCTAAGTACCTTCCAGTGCCACTATTTACATATCATGAACCATTAATTACTTGCGAGTAAACGCAAATATTATGGATATATCTATTAGGGGTGACGACTCCCGTTGGTATACCCGTTCATAGGGTAGCCAAACACACTATATTTGACTTAATGGGTAACCTTGGCAAGTTACCTTTCCACGGGGAAATTTGTTCCTCAACCAATGTCACTACGGTGATTTCCATGTTAACGTATTGATATCATAAGCTTAGGGCAATAATACTGTGTTTCATGATAATTGTATGTGTTGCAATTAGTACCACTTATGATAACTTGCATTCGATTCTTACTATGATAATTGTAAATGCAATTGCAATTATTACTATTTATGGGTGTATAACAACGTAACCCACTGTCTATGATGACTTGTATTCAACTATTTATCATAAACCTATGAATTTAACTCAACCTTTGTGTTGACCCTTTTAGCATGTTTATCTCGGGTAATTGAGCAAGCTATGACACAGAGTAACATTGGACTTGAGGACGTCCAAACTTGTTATCATTCAAACTTTATATTTTCATGTAGATTTTGGGACCTCTGTTTTTGTAAAACTCTGATTATATTGAATGATAACTAAATTTTCTAAAACGTCTCTTTATGAGTCGTTTTCTATGATTATGTCTGTTGATCCATGAAGTAATACCCCAGATTAGCTTCCGCTGCTATATGTCAAAAATAAGGGTGTTACAGATTTTATATCAAGAGCTCAATAGTTTATAGAGAACAAGGTAAAACCTAAACTATAACTACTTTTTCTTCCATCCAGAAAAGTTCTCTGCGCCACTGCAGTTTCTAGAATAGTATGTGTAAGAAATTTCTATGGCAGATAATACACTACTATTATATTATATATAAATAACTTATTTTATTTCCACTGGGTTGTTATATAGTCATGTATTTTCCCCCCTATCATATTATTATCCTATCTGATTCCGATGTTGATGATACTTTTTCCTCTACACACTCTCCTGACTACATCCCGGCTTTACCGGACTACTTCCCAACCTTACCGAGAAACACCTCTCCTAACTTATCAGATGATTTAACTAAGGATCTTTTAGCCTCACTATCCCTGTCACCTTTTTATGACGACCCATATATGAAGGTCATGCAAGCATATGATGGTATTGATAATGAATTACCTATTCCACCACAAGCTTTTATTGATCCACTGACTATTTTGCCTCCATTTCCTATGTTATCACTATCACCAATGTTTGATTCCTGACATTTCTTTCCTCCCGAGAAGATTTCACCACCTAAAGACGCTGAGACACCTGTTGAATCACCTATTCCAATATATCCATCTTCATCAGTAGGATCTTCATCCACCGTTAGCTCAACTATACCACCACCAGACTATCCCTTTGATAATCTATCTTCGCAGAGTTAGATAACTCATTATGGATCCAAATCCGCTACCACTAGAAGTAAACCAGTCCGCGAGAATCCTAATTAGTTAGAATGCCTTGTTAGAACAGTGTTCATCTCTAGAAGTCTTAGATTCCAAAAAATTTCCGTTATATCCTGCAATGTAATATCAAAGAATGATCACAAGTCTTTGTATTATAATTTTCATACCTTAACTTGTGATATGACTATATTGTTTTATGGATTCTTATTCTGTGTTGTCTTGTATATGTTGATAGATGCCTCCCAAGAGAACATCAACATCTGCAGCACCAGCTATGACTCAGGCTGCCATCCGGCAACTAGTTGCTGATAGTGTTGTTGCTGCTCTGGAAGCACAAGCTGCAACCATGGCAAGTACTGACAATCCAAATAGGAATACTGAACCAAGAGAAACTCCTATAGTAAGGAAATGTACTTACAAGGAGTTTATGAGTTGCCAACCTTTCTACTTTAATGGTACAGAAGGAGCTGTTGGTCTCATTCGTTGGTTTGAACGAACTGAATCGGTATTTTCTCGTAGCAACTGTACCGAGGACTGCAAAGTGAAATTTGCTACTGGTACTCTCACCGAGGATGCCTTGTCCTGGTGGAATTCCTATGCCAAACCTATTGGAATAGAGCAAGCCGACAAGATAGCCTGGACTGAATTGAAAAGGCTCTTGACCAATAAGTATTGCCCTCGAACTGAAGTCAAGAAAATGGAAGACGAATTTTACAACTTGGTTGTGAAAGGAAATGATCTCAAGACTTATGCTAGAAGATTCCAGGAATTAGCAGTCTTATGTCCAAATATGGTACCAAACACTGAGAAACTTATGGAAGCTTTCATCGGGGGATTACCCAGAAGTATTGAAGGAAATGTTACCGCTTCAAAGCCTCAAACTTTGGAGGAAGCCATTACCATAACCCAGAGGTTAATGGATCAGGTAACAAAGCACGATGCTGAGCAAGGAACCAATGATCACAAACGAAAGTTTAATGATAGAAGAAACAACAACAACAACAACTACCCCAATAATCATGACAACAACAACTACCCCAATAATCATGACAACAACAACTACCCCAATAATCGTGACAACAATAACTACCCCAATGATCGCAACAACAACTACCAAAATAACTGTAACAACAACAATAACAACCGTAACAATGATTACCACCAGCAGCAAAATGGAAGGCAAGAAACCTTCAAGACTTATGGAAACCGTGGATATAATGGACCTCATCCCCTTTATAGGAAGTGTACACTGCATCACACAGGACCTTGCACTGTTAGGTGTTAGAATTGTAGCAAAGTAGGCCATCAAACCAGAAACTGTAGAAGCTAATAACTTCTGTTTCCAAATATCACTCTATCACTCAACTAAATCCCAGGACGAGATTTCTGTAAGGTTGGGGGAATGTAACAACCCACAATTTTCATCACTATAATTTCCACTTATATTATATTAAATACTACTTTTTCACGGGAAATTTTTTGCTTTATTCCATTATGTAACATAGTTTACATTTCTAAAGTAAACGAGCTCATGCAACTACCTATGCCAATTCTATCTACGTTTATATCAAGTAAACGCCTTAATATGCCAAGTCAATATTCTAATATCCTCTATATCAAATACGATATCTATTTAACATAATTTTCATAACATTATTACTAAATGAACTTTATCCGTTAACATTTATACCAAAACCCTAACTACATGTAATGCATACATACAAAACGAATAAACAAGCTTATGATGCATATGTACAAGTATTCCTAAGCATAAATTCAAATATGTTTTCCCTCCTAAATCATGGTGCAACACCTTAAAGCTTAAATACAAGCTGATTGTGCATGATATCCAAATGAGCTCATTTCCCTCTAAATTTTACAAGGCATTTAGTACCACTTTTCTAGCCTAGAGTACAAATCTTCTAAGAACAACATTTAAACATATTTTTTCCTTCAAATACCATTCCACACTCATCCTAAACCAAAACCCTAACCCGAAAACCCTAGCAAACCCGATACCACTTAAACTAGTTCATAATTATAGATTCAAAATTATAATAGTCTGATTACATGTTCAATAGTGGGTTTACGTTGTTTATACACCCATAAGTGTAATATTGTATATAGAGAACAATTTTATAGAATACAGTTTATATGCCTAAGCTCATGACACCGAGATTGGATAATCAATAATCACAAGAGTTGCCCCAACAAGTGCTTTTTGCTAACCCCCGCATAGTGATTCAAATGAGTGCGTTGGTTACCAAAAAGTATAGGTACCCCCAACGGGGGAGTTCAATCCCAAATAGATCTATTCACAGCTTTCGTGTTACTCCGACAAAGTAAATAACGGTTTCATGATAGTGGGGTCTTAATGGCAAAAGTAAGGACATAGGCAATTATGTATCAGAATAGCATACAGTTGGAAAAAATACTTGTATTCATGATTTATAGCTTGTATCCCCCTCGTGTGTTTATGAAACATTTCAAAGATTTTAAAAATGGACTATGAACTCACCTAAAACAGGGATATCTGATCTGATGGGCAAAATCTGATTGATGGCAAAAGTATATCAAGTGAAAGTAACGGCCTCGTCACGCAACCTGGGGTAATATGTCAAGTCTTAGTGTGATGGTTTATGTTTCAAAACTTCATAAAGTTTAACGTATTACTTTGATTTATTAATTTATGGAAATATTGTATCACTGTTCGGGCTATCATAATTCAGAGGTCATGCAGTATCATTTGAGGAGCCAGGGCACTTTAAATCGTAAACCCAGCAAACTCGTCAAAACAAATATCCAAATGGAACCCCTCACATTAAATTCCCTAGTAACGTGATACGATAAGATTTTAAGTTTCTTCAAAAGCTAGTCGATGATAAATTACGTTAGATATATAACGTAATTGATTTATAATGCGTCGATCGATGATTAATAACGATAAATGTGTCGGGTTTTAATAAAATCGAGTCTTATAATATTTATATATATTTTTATAATTTATATAAAAAAATTATATTTTATGTTTTAAAGAATGCAAAATGGCAATATATACCCTCGATTTATAAACTTTTACAGTTTTAGTCCTTTATATATAAACTATATATAATTTATAAACCTTTAACTTTAGAACTTGGAAAAACAGCCCCTTGTAGTTATAACTTTAGGAAAATGACTTTTTTGGTCCCTCTAGTTATAAATTCTGAAAGTTATGATATATACCCCTATGCATGAAAACATTTGCAAATCAAGTCCAAAATTCATAGTTTTGATATTTTTGAAATCCAAAAGAGTTTTACAGGTCATGGCTTATTATAATAAGCTAAAATAAGATGTTCTAACATAAAAAAAATTAGAAAATGGATTCGTTAGCTAGAAAATCAAAACGGGTCGTTTTTAGGGTTTTAATTAAAAACACATAGGTTTTAGGATTCAAGGCTTGAACAAGAGTTTATATAGGATCTAACAAACCTTATGAAAGATTTAAAACATATTATAAGTTTATGGAACAAGATTTTGAGCTTACTTGAGCTTAAATGGGTCGAAAAGAGGGTTTTGGGTTCGTACGCCTAGAAAACACCTTCAATGAATTCTTTCTCTTGATTCTTAGATTCAATTCTAATCTCAAGGACTTAACTTGATCTTCCTTAGCTTTATTTAGAACTCCATTTGTATGTTTGATGAGTTTTGAGGTGTGTTTGAAATAGTTTGCATGTTTCGGCTTATATAGGGTCGAATGACCCTTGGTGGCCAAGTTTTCTTGGTGTGGTGGCCAAGTGTTGTAGGGAGATGACTAGGGAATGATAGTATGATGAGTCTTGAGAGCTAGGAGTGTATCTTTGAATGGTGGAAAGGTGTGGAGGGGGTTCGGTTATCATAGGGGCGACAAAGAGGTGTTTGTTTACTTGGTGAGAAAGTGTGGTGATGGAGGTGCTTGTATACTTTATTGGGGTGGTAGTAGGTTAGTCATAGAGATGTTTGAGGTGTTAAGGTGCTAGATTAGGTGTAAATGGGTCAAAAGTGATTGAAAAAGGGTGTCGGGTTGGTTTTGGTCTCGGGTTAGGGTTTTTGGTTTTAAATTTGAGTTAGGGTTAAGGTTTAGGATAGATTAGGGTTTAGGATTAAGGTTTAATGTTAGGATTAAGGTTTAGGATCAAGGTTTAGGTTTAAAATAAAATTAAGGTTTTAGGGTTTTAGATTAGGGTTTAGGGTTTTAAGATGATTTAAGGTTTAGGTTTAGGGTTTAGAAGTTATGCATTGACTATTATACCTTGTGCTAAAGTGGTGGTAAGAAATTAGAATGAATTTGGAGGGAAAATGAGTTAGTTTGAATTTGCGCTTCATGGATTTGTACATTAAGCTTAAATGAGTTGTACATTGACTTGGAGGGAAATTATATTTAAAATGTTGTGCATTGTGTACTTGTACACATGTTTGAAGGCTTGCACATTCATTTTATATGTATACATTACATATAATTAGGGTTTTGATATAAACGTTAACGGATAAAGTCTGTTTTGATATAACGTTGTAAATGGTATGTTAAATGGATAATGTACTTGGTAAAAATGATATTAAGATATAGACTTGACATATTAGGATGTTTACATGATATAAATATAGATAGAATTGGCATAGGTAGGTTGTGTGAGCTCGTTCACAACTAAGAATGCAAGTTACGTTGCATAATGAGATAAAGCAAAAATTTCCCTATAAAAAGGTGGTATATATATAATAGATGGATATTACAGTGCATCTAATTTAATAGATGGATAATTACATTGATGAAAATTACGGGTTGTTATAGTCTCCCTCCCTTAAAAGAAATCTCGTCCCGAGATTTAGTTGGATGCCGGAGTGATGTTGGAAAACAGATGTGGATATTTGGCACGAATTTCATCTTCGCGTTCCCACGTAAATTCTGGTCCTCTTTTAGAGTTCCATCTTACTTTGATTATAGGAATACGACTTTGTCTTAGTTGCTTGACTTCTCGATCCATAATCTCCACTGGTTCTTCCACAAAGTTGAGTTTGTCATCAAGCCGAAGCTCTTTCATTGGAATGACAAGGGATTCGTCAGATAAGCATTTCTTTAGATTAGAAACGTGGAAGGTATTGTGGACATTTCTGAGTTCTTCAGGAAGTTCAAGTTTATACGATACTGGACCGATTCTTTTAAGAAACTTAAATGGTCCAATGTACCGGGGATTAAGCTTTTCTCATTTTCCGAATTGGATGACACCTTTCCGAGGTGACACTTTTAACATAACTCGATCTCCAACTTGTAATTCTAAAGGCTTTCGTCTTATATTGGCATAACTTCTCTGCCGATCTCTTGCAGCTTTTAAGCTTTGTTGAATTTGCACTATTTTCTCGGTGGTTTCATGGATGTACGATTCAGGTCCTTAAGTTGAACATGCAGCCAACTCGGCCCAACAAACAGGGAGGATCGTTACTTCAAACAGGTGATCTGCACTTTCGACCATAAAGTGCCTCAAATGGTGCTGCCTTAATACTGGCATGGTAACTGTTATTGTAAGAAAATTCTACTAATGGTAAGTGTTTTTCCCATCCTTTTCCAAAATCTATAACACAGGCTCGAAGCATGTCTTCGAGTGTTTGGATGGTTCTTTCACGTTGTCCATTGGTTTCAGGATGATATTCCATACTCATGTCTAATTGAGTACCCAAAGCATTATGTAATGATTGCCAGAATCTGGATGTCAAAATGACTGTCACGATCTGAGATGATGGATATTGGTACTTCATACCGGGAGACTATCTCTTTGATGTACAACCTTGTAAGGGTTTCCATACTATCTGTCTCTCGGGTAAGGATGAAATGTGCGGATTTGGTAAGGCGATCGACAATGACCCAAATTGTGTCATGTTCGTTTAAGGTTTTGGGTAGCTTTGTGATGAAATCCATTGTTATTCTCTCCCACTTCCACATACGAATCTCTGGTTGTACCAGTTGTAACATCCGAGAATTTTCGAAAATTCGAATGACGATTATATCCTTTGACTTTTAGGATCTGACTTGACTTTTTGACTTTTGGTCTTTTATTTTCACATAAAAGCGATCACCGCGTAACCAGTAATTTTTCGGAACATATTTAAAGGAGATATATGTTATTCCTAGGTTGATTTATCAAAAACGAGCAGCTAAATCACGTTTTCATTATTCGGACTCTAAAGCAATTTGATGTAAAACGACATCCCTGACAACTTTTTAGTTTTGACCGAGACCCGAAAACAGTCAGAAGGTGACTGAAATGCCCCCGCAAGATTTTAGAAACACAAAAATAATTAAATTACATTTAATTATCACGTTTTATTAAATGAGAATATTTAATAAATTATTTAACATTTTATTTAGTAACGTTTATTGAAGACGCGAATATTTGAGTAAAAATCCATTTTTATTTCACACAATGTGTAACCGGTTCACAAAATAAATAACAAATATTTTATTAAATGTTATAAAATATTTATGAAATATTATCAAGTGAATACTCATTTTTATCAGAAAAATGATTCGAAAAACAATAGCGCAAGTTTCGTGCGTTGAATCATCCGTTAAGTCGCTCAAATGAGTCCCGAACCGCTTCTATCAAAAAGTATATTAAAAAGTTACACTTTTTACCCTCAACTATTAAAACTTGTCACTTCTAAATGAAAGTTTTAATATATAAATAAAAACATATATATCATTTTCATTTCTATCAAAATAATACACACACTCATCTTCCTCACTCCCTCTCTCTCAATATCCGGCCACCCACCGCCGGCCACCATGCCGCCGCCGGCCACCAGTTGCCGCCGCCGGAAAACTTTTCCGGCGGACTTTTCCGGCGAACGCCAAAGTTGATTCTTGTCACCCGATCTACCCGTTCACCATACTCCCTCTCCCCCACTCGCTCCTCCACGCGCCACCACCCCACTGTCACCACCACCACGCCGCTGCCATGCCACCCTACACCATCTCCACCACCTCGTGACCACTCTCTCCACTCCATTACCGCGACCCATACCACCATCATCATCATCACAGCCGCCACCGACCACCACCAAGGGTGCGTCGGGTTTAATAATGGCACCGAGGGTGCGTTTGTTTCACGTGTAACAACCACGAAGGGTGTGTTTGTTTTTGTGGTGAAAACCACCACGAGGGTGGTTTGGTTCGGCTATAAAAACAGACCGGGGGGGTGTGCGTCGGGTTGTGGTTTCAGAAAAAGGGGTGCGTTTGGCAGAGACAACACCACAAGGGTGTTTGTCTTGGTGACAGCCACCACCCACCAAGGGTGGTTTTGTTTCGGTGGTAATGAACCACCACCACCAAGGGGTGTTCGTTTGGTTTTTCTTGCACCACCCAAAAAGGGTCCGTGTGGTTTGTATCGCCACCAAAGAGGGTGCGTTGGGTTGTATTGTGCATAGGGGGTGTTTGTTTTGACGGTGGCAGCCACCACACGGGGTTGCGGTGGGTGGCAGCCACCGCCCTAAGGGGTGTTTGTTGGCTGTGGGTTTCACCACAGCGGGGTCCGTTTGGTTTGTAGCAAATTAGGGTCCGTTTGGTATTATGGCAGCGGCTAGGGGTGTTTGGTTGGATATAAACAGTTAAGGGGCGTTTGGTTGGGGCAGAAATCACCTAGGGTCCGTTTGGGTGTGATAATCATGCAAGATTAGGTGCGTTTGGCTGCCGTGACAGCCGTTAGGGTGCGTTTGGTTAGCGACAATCAACAAGGGTTCGTTTGGTTTTATATATATAGGGTGTGTTTGGTTTAGCGAAACGGCAAATAAATATATCATAAAGTCTTATAAATATAAAATCTTGACATAAATGGTGGTTTAATTGGTTAAATAAATACTTTTGTCTATTATCTTCGTATCGTCATTTATAATAACGATAAAGAGGTTCGTTTTATTACATGAGAACGACAAATGAAAATAACATAAAATTAACAATATTAAAACCGGATAAATATATATTGGTGGTTTAAACGTTTTAAATAAAATATAACATAGTATCATTGTTTAATCTATATATAATAATAATATATTATATTTTAAAAAGATATATTAACTGTATTATACAATAACGCCGACCAATGAACGAAAACTATAACCTTTACAATGAGACAACTGTTTAAAGGACCTAGCCGTCGAAGAAACAAAAATATATAATTTTAAAAATATTATTTATATTTTATAATTGTTATAAACTGTTACAAGCGTGGTTTGATTAATTCCTAACGTTAAGACATGTGTCAACCTTTATACAAAGTCTTCTTATTAATTAAAGTAATGTCAAACTAATTGATTTAATTAATTATTCACATTTATTATATAATACCGGTAAGGTATTATATAGTTTTCATTAATCTTTGGATTGATCGTCTTTGTGATATAATTCACGGTATGAATTATATAAGGGTTATTTTTCATATGTAAGATAATAACGAATATAGATTACACACTTTGCGTATATTTTCAATTTATTTATTTAACCGAACCAAACAAACTATTACATCTTGGGAAACTAAATCTCATCAATTGTGTCGCGTTTGAATGTGACTAATCAGTTCGGGAAACCCAAATATATTATCCTAAGCTAGTGGATCTTAGCCGTAAATATTAGATGCAACTTCTTGATCAAGCATTCTTCGTCTTCAGTTCGTATTGTTGCCATATTAGATGCCTATCTGCCAATCAATTCTTCACCATCAATTTGAGTTCAAACCTCGATTTCAATCTTTGAATGTTTATAAAACCCGAGAGGGGGAAATACATGCCATGCCTACAAACTCTTTACTTACTGATTATCTATAACAAGTGATAGAGTTTTTAAAGGATATTATAGAATACATAGCCTCACTTTTACTCGTTTTTTTGATAACGTTATATATATTTTTGGCATGAAAATATGGCAATCGTTTTAATAAATGGACACGAAAGTGGATCTATTTTATAGTAATGATTACTGTTGCCTAAGTAGCGATAAACCCAAGTGACCCACTTTTATCATGGAACTATTCAAATTGCATAGATGTAGTTGGAATTACATTATGTGAGCGCTTAATGTTATAAATAGATCTATTGGAAACGCGTGCGCTCCCCTTGCGTGTAGACTAGCTTTATCACCGGGAAAGCGAACTTATAGCAGGTCCTAGGATTTGGAGATGATTATCGGGTTAGACATCAAATCGGGGCAGACGACGAGATTGCAATATATGATTAGTGCAGAGAAAGATCGAGTGGCGCGCTTCAGTGTCATGAGCGAGAGAGGAAAGCGTAGATGAGAGTGTTATCGTGATGTTTTTGCATTTGTTGTTATCCATCACGGGGAAGTGTTATAGGTTGTGATAGTTTCAGTTTGCTTTACAGTCACGAAAATACGATAGGTGCCTAGGTTAGAGAGCGATTTGCTGCGCTAATTATGGAGATCATACATGGCCTAGTGTGCATGGTTTTGCAACTGTGTGATTTTAAAAATCCGTACGCGATATTGGAGCGCGTGGTGCATTTTAGTAATAATTAAAATGGGAGCGCGAGCTATACTTTGGAAACCTTTGGTTTATTATTCATATCTACAACTAACCGATGAAGCGACACCACTATAAGTTGACGTTTTTAACATGTTGTTCTCGTGACAATAAATGCTTGAGTTATCTGATGTGCATTGGAGTCTAAATTAGCAAAGATTTCATACTTCTACAAAAGATCAAATCTCGTTGTGTTGCTTTTCAAGCTTTTCATATTGAAGCAATTATGGGACAAATCTGCGAGAGCGAGTTAGATTTCGGAAAATCACGAGATTTGTTTAAACAAACGACACATTAGGGGGTCGTTCTCCTTGTATCTAGCGCTGTGTATTATGAAGTAGCACCCCAAGTGGTATTTCGCTGCGTTGTTGAAATTTTGGGGGTGTTACAGATTGGTATCAGAGCACTGGTTATAGAGAACTAGGTTGCATATTTTACCCTACGACTATAACCGTGTTCCACAAACATTGCATCACCATCAAACTTTTCCAAGTGCAATACACGTTACTTGCTATGTGCTACATTACTAGCTGCATTAAGTACATGTGTCATACAAAATATGTGAATATAATGCGTACATCTTTTGGCTAGATAGAGCGAGCAAACGTTTATTTATATAAGAGTAATTATATCGCGCGAGCCTCATAGCATCTCATAAGACATATGTGAGAGTTGCACAATGGTCCTCGAGATTATACCATCAACCTTGTGGAGTTATACAATGGTTCTAGCAATTTAACTTCAGAGCGTGACATTGTGAAGATTGCACAGATGGTCTTAAATGATGGACCTAGCAGACAGCATTGTGAGGAGAGAGAGCCGCGAGGTCTCATTTGTACTTCCTAAGACAATTGTGAGTTTGCACGAGTGTTTCATTTCGTCTCAGGCATTGTAAGTTAAACAATAGGTCTCTAGAGGAATTATTTTTCTTCATAACTTTATAATATATATGTGGATTAGACACCGGAGACCGTCATGAATTTTTGTGTTACAGGGCCGTTATTGGATATTAATCTAAAGTATTACAAGTCCTGTATGGGCGGGACTAGTAAATGAGGATTGATATGATAATTCTGATGTTAACAAAGGGCCCGTCACAGAGAGCGAGGTTTACATGGGAATTTATGTATATATCAAAGTATTACAAGTCTTTATGGGGCGGTGAGAACTGTAATAGGAGGATTTATATGATAATTGCTATGCTTTGAACTGGTTTAGATCGAGACTTTTTATACCTGGTTACTCTAACCAATTACTCATTACCTTTCTTGAACTCTAGGACGATATTATTTTTGGGTAGATTTAAACTCCCTGTCTCCGAAAGCGAGTTTATGGAACACTCTCATACTCATTAGAGCACCTGCAGGTCGTCAGATGGTTCCCCATCACACTCTTTAAGGGAGACGAGTGCTGAGTACGTGTATTGCATCGGAATTATTAAGTAGGATGATTATATTCTGTTTATTTAAAAGGATTGGGACGCCTCTATCAATTTTAGCAAATAAATAAATTATAAATCACCGAACCATAAGGTTGAGATCAAATTGATTATTTACATAAATAGGACGCTTTCTTATGCAAATAATGAATTATAAATGAGGGCTTAAGTGGTAATCGATGATGACACGGGAATTGAACCTAAATTCAAATCGCCGAGAGTATCTATTGAAAAGGTCGCAAAACACAATCGGTTCTAACCACTCGAGGCAGAGCGACTAAGGCGCGTCACTTGAGACTACCTTATCTCAATCTTGATTATTACTCTTGCCGATGCCAAATCCGCTGCATGAACAGTTAGCGTTAGACGCAGGGGAACTAACCGACTTGTTACACACTTGAGCTAATGTAGCTGATTCATCTGGCGACTAACGCTGAGTACCTTAAAGGCGCGCCGTCTATCGCATAAGCCTCTCACGAGCTCCTCTTCATTTAATTGAACCTTTAATTCGTGGGATATTGTTTCTCGAGGGTCCCCTAAAAGGGCCCCACCCTCATCCATCCCATCACATTTTTCATATATTGTCGTTAAGGTTGCTGTTGCTGGGGTCCTAGGAGTGGTGCCCAGATGTGAAAAACTTTATCAAGCTAAGTGATGAAGCCGCCGACCTTAAACAAGACGTAAGCATATGTCAGATATAGTATTCAGTGGCGCGATACTCATATGCGCGAGACAAATAGTAACACCAATTTAAGTCATGATACTAATTAGTAACGACGAGGGCCAGCGTAAGTTGAGTACTTAACATCCAAAAGCCACGTTGATGGAGAATTAATCGAACCTTAACAATAGTAGAAAAGAGACTCGTCCACGGATAATTTATGAGACTTATACAAACAAACTCACTTGCGACTATACCTTTTTCCTGGTTTTCACTATAAAGAGACTTTTCCTAAACGCGGTTATACCAGTCATAAAGATTTCTGTAATGAATATATTTTGAGATCCCATTTTGATGGATTAAATATTCCTGGACAAACCTAGCCAAAATTTTTGGTAAGATTTAGAAGCGTAGAAACCACCGAATTTGCTGAATAAAGTTATCAGACCGTCCTTGTTTAGAACGAGTTATTAAACCTTAATGTTCTTCACTTGGTCTCAACAATCATAATAAGCCAAATTTAATCTCGGGACGAATTTGTACTTTTAAGGGTAGTACTGTAACATCCGAAGAATTTTTCGAAAATTCTTATTAAACCTTAAGTCTTTCCTTTGTCACACAATCGGATAACACGAATTTAATCTCGGGACGAGATTTCTTTAAGGGGTAGGTACTGTAACATCCGAGAATTTTCGAATTTTTGAATGACGATTTCAATCGTTGACTTTTAGGGTCTGGCTTGACTTATAAGAACGACCATCTAAAGCACGTTTTCATTATTCGGACTCTAAAGCAATTTGATGTAAAACGACATTCCTGACAACTTTTTAGTTTTGACCGAGACCCGAAAACAGTCAGAAGGTGACTGAAATGCCCCCGCAAGATTTTAGAAACACAAAAATAATTAAATTACATTTAATTATCACGTTTTATTAAATGAGAATATTTAATAAATTATTTAACATTTTATTCAGTGACGTTTATTGAAGCATCATTTTAATTAAAAGCGTTGCGGATAACGCGAATACTCGAGTTGAAATCTAATTTTATTTCGAACAAGACGAGACCGGTTCACAAAAGGAATAACATATATTTTATTAAATATTATAAAATATTTATGAAACATTATCAAGTAAATACTCGTTTTTATCAGAACAATGATTCGGAAAACAATGGCGCAAGTTTCAAAAATTGTATCGACCGTTAAGTCGCTCAAAGGGGTCCCGAACCGTTTTTATAAAAACTATACCAAATATGTTACACTTTAGGTCCCTCAACTATCCTAACTTGTCACATTCTAATTATATATATATATATTTCCATCTTTTTTTTCATTTATATCTTACAATTACACACACACTCTCTTAAAATCTCTCTCTCCCTCTCATACCCACCGGCGGCCGGCCACCACCTCCGGCCACCGCCGCCGTCACTGCTCCGTCACCGAAAAACTTTTCCGGCGGGCTTTTCCGGCCAACACCAAAACTACTCCTCACAACCGGATCTACTCGACCCACTACTACCACTCGCGTCCCCACGCGCCACTATCTATCCACCGATGGCGCCACAAAACCAACACCGTCTTCATCACCGTCTCTCTCTACCTCCTCACCACTGCCCACCTTCTCAGGCACCATGTGGGTGCGTGTGGTTTTTAAACTACAACCCAGAAGGGTCCATTTTGGCGTTTTGAATATAAATCCTCCAAGGTGCGTGTGGTTTTTTGTCAACAAATATAAAGGGGTGCTGTTTTGGTTTGGGAGTTTAAATGGCAACGAGCCAAGGGGTGGTTCGGCTTGAGCCGCCATATGGTGCGTTTGGTTCGGCGGGCTCAACCACAAGAGGATGCGTTTCGGTTGTGACTGTCGAAAAGCACCCGGTGGTGGGTGTGGGGGTGGGTGTGTGTCGGGTTTGGGTTGGGATATGTATCGACGAATGGGAGTTTGTTGATCGTAAAGACAGAATCCGCAATGGGGGGGGAGGTGTGTGTTCGGTAGTTTATTTTAAAACACCACGAAGGGTGTGTTCGGTGGTTTTGGCACTATCTGCGTTTGGTTGTATAACCACACCACAGTTCCGTTTGGTTTGGCTGTCACGCGACCCCAAGGTGGTGTTTGTTTCGGGTTTATAACAGCCGGGGGTGTTTGGTTGTCGGGTTGTGGGTTCGCTTGTCGTGGGTTGTTTATTGGCAGCCGGGTGGGGGGGCGGGCTGTCGGATGGGTAGCAGCTAGTGTTGTTTCTATTTGGGGTTGGGTCGGATTGTAGTGGAAACAGCCGGGTAATAAACCCGCAGGGTGCGATGGAGTCGGGTTGGGGTTTTTAGGCGAAACAGCCAAACGGGGGCGTTTGGCTTAACAGATTTGCATAAAGGGATGTTTGGTTTGTTGAATAACACAAAAAGGGTGCGTTTGGTTTGTGTGGAAATCTAATAGGGTCCGTTTGGTATAGTGGCAGCCAAACGGGGGCGTTTGGTTTAGTAGGGACCGCACAAGGGTGCGTTTGGTTGGACAGAAATCGCACAAAGGGTGAGATTGGTTTATACAAATTGACTAATAAACATATAACGAGGTTTATAAATTATAAACCGGACATAAATAATGGTGGTTTAAAAATGGTTAAATAAATATATTCTTATTATATTGTTTCCTACTTAATCTCGTTTAAATATATATGTATATATTTGAAACACGCGAGTCGATTGGAAATGGAAAAACATTAGATTATATAAATATGGGTAACGTTATATAAACGGAAAATCATGACGAAAGTTATATAAGTTTTTATATTTAGTAATGTGTTACTAAAGCTACTATTATTTTAGAAGCCAATAAAATGGACTAAGTTATATTTTAAAAGCATATTAAAATATAACTATGCGATAACCTGACAACGGGCGAAAACCATATTTTTACAATGAGTCGATTACGTTAGACGCGATTCGTCGAGGAAATGAAATATAAGTTATAAAATATTATTTTATATTTTATAATTATCAGCTAAAAGGTAACTTAATAATTGTTGTAAAAGAACTTTACAGACATTGTTTAACAAAATTGGAAATCTTAAAACGTACGACTACGTTTATACATGAACCTTTATTTTATTAAGCGGTGATTTCAGAAAACAAGTCAAACTAATTGGTTTAATTATCCACACTTATTATATAACACCTGCGAGGTATTATATACTTTTCACTAATCTTTGGATTAATTGTCTTTATGATATAACTCACGGTATGAAGCATATAAGGGTTATTTTTCATATGTAATATATAAAGTATATATTACACACTTTGGGAATATTCTAAATTTATTTATTTAACCAACCACCAAACTATTACAACGTTAAATCTAAATCTTTATCAACGTGTCACGTTGATGTAATCATCCATCGGGAAACTCAAATACATTATCCTAGGCTAGGGGGACTTAGCAGTTAAGATTGTTGCAACTTCTCGATCGAGCCTCTTCGTCTTCCGTTCGTATTGTGCATATTAGATGCCTATCTGCCAATCGTTCTTCATCATCAATGTGAGTTCATAACCTCGCTTTTCAATCTTTTGAATGTTTATAAACCCGCGAGGGGGAATACATGCTTGTCTACAAACTCTTTACTTACTGTGTTATCTTATAACAATGTGATTGTTTTTAAAGGATAGTATGAGTTCCATAGCCTCACTTTTACTCGTTTTGGATAACGGTTATACATATTTTTGGGATGAAAATATGCATCGTTTTATAAATGGACACAACATGCTTTGTTTTATAAATTGGACGCAAGTATTGATTACATGTTTGCCTAAGTAGCGATAACCCAATTAAGCCCACTATCATGAACTGTCAATTGCATAGATGTAGTTGGGAATTACATTATGTGAGCGCGAATGTTATTTAATAGATCTATTCGGGAAACGACCTCCCCGTTCGGGTGACTAGCTATCACCGAGAACGAACGTTATAGCATGTCGAATTTTGGGATGTTTTCGGGTTAAAACATCATTACGGGCTGAGTAGCAATATTATGCGAACAAGACTGTCGAGCTTCAGTGTCATGAGCTTAGTGTAAATGTAATCTAGTTTTGTGAGATCTGCATGTGTTGCATTATCACTAAAAATTCTTGCGGTCCTACCTTGTATATATTATTTTCAGGAAATCAATAGGCACGGGGTGCCAGGGATACACTTTTGGTGACATAAAAATTTGTCATGCATTCTTTATAAAAATCTTTGGGATAAGATTGGTACTTTTGGTGACATAAAATTTGTCATGCATTCTTTATAAAAATCTTTGGGATAAGATTGGTACTTTTGGGTGACATAAAATGTGTCGTGCATTCTTTATAAAATCTTTGGGATTTTTACATGGTACTGTGATGATACAGTGGATTACATTCATATTTAAACTAATCTATGAACTCACCAACTTTATGTTGACCTTTTTAAGCATGTTTTCTCAGGTAAATTATATGCTCGGATTTCTTGAAGTGCATTGGAGTCTATACATTCAAGCTTTTCATTGTGATGCAATTATGGGACATTTTGTTATATCAAATTCAGATTTTGATTAAATCAACGAGATTGTTTTACAAACGACACATTTAGAGGTCGTTCTCTTGTATCTAGCGCTGTGTATTATGAAGTAGCACCCCATGTGGTATTCCGCTGCATTGTTGTATTTTTGGGGGTGTTACACACTGCCTCTAGGTGGTCCTCCAGGTCATGTCACTATTCAAACAGAATTCTTCTTCAACAAAGATCTGGAATATTTGAGATTTGGCAACAAGGGAAACATGCCTGTATTGTTAATCTCCAAGATGAAGGCTGCTCGTTATCCTGACTTCGGTCTTAAACTGCTAGTGCCGGAACAGATGTGGATTAAAGATGTGTGCACCTATGACATAAGTGCCAAGTATGGTATCGCTCACTGGTGGTTTAATCGACAGAAGTTCTACATTGACAGACATGACTCTCCCTAGCATCGTAAAGAAGTCCGAACATACATGCGGATTCTCAGTGTAGTCCGAATCAAAGCCTACTCATGATACGAGTATGACTACTTGAGTGAAATTGTTCTTCGAAGAGCTGACTTCCAAGAACACACGATTGCTCCTTTTGCAAGGTCATCTCGATCATCTTTCTGGTTCAGACAAACGGATGCTATCAACTGCTGTCAAGCTGTGGACCCGTAACTTAGTGATTCGACAGCGGGTGGAAGACTTCCAACTTGGTATTGAAAGCTACCAAACTCAGCTGAACCTCACTAAACCAGGATGGGACGCTACAGGATACGAGTTCAAGCATGATTATACCATCATTGAGTCTCCTCGAGCAGTAATCTTCCTGGTCAACAACAATGAACGAAAGATCATGCGGTTCAACGAAATATACAAGTTCAGTGATGGCACGTTGACACGTATTCTGGAAACACTGGATTACAGAGTCAAGGAATTCAAGATCAAGCGGCTCAATCTGGGTATGAATACGCGCTTCTGGACTGAAAAGGACGTGACAAGGAGCAAAGAGTTCATTACGGCAATTGAAAGGCGACTGAAGACAAGAAGGATCTACCGAAACCTGGAATGCTTTGTTGGTGGACGTGTTCGTGATATTGACTACAGGCTTCTTCAGAGAACTGAATGATATCATCATTCCCTCTAAAAGGTCAATATCATGTGTAGTATATTGTAAACTTTGTACATTATATAGTTATGTAGTTATCAATGTTATGTGTCAGTTATGAATTTTTCTTGAGTTTCTCGTTAAACTCTAAATCATTTATAAAATCATCCTAACTGACACTAACAGACTCCCTCACTAATTGAGGGGAGCATATATAGGTTCCAATATCAGCTTGTATTTAATCAGACCACACTTTCTCCTAAATTTTTCTAACATATTTAAATCAATTGAGATCCTAAATCTTAAAGGGTTTGAAATTTTTGATCAGGGGAGAGAATGTGATTTAAATATGAAATCTAATAAAAATGTGATCTATTAAGACTCAAGCAGGTACTCCTCCCTCCATGTGCTAAATAATTTCAATTACTGATGCACGTGTTGAGGGGGAGCATTTCTAAATATAATCAAAACAATCAAGGTACAATGGCTTTGATATTTATATCACAAGTACTGATTCGTAGCTTAGTATACACTTATATAGCAACCCTAATACAGATCCTAACCGAATGCCCTTGACCAAGGCAAAAGGTCAAAT